>QANZ01050193.1:220269-262713 GCA_003254925.1 Chamaecrista fasciculata | reverse complement strand
AAAAAAAAAAAAAGGTCAATTACCAAATTATTGAATAGACGTTGATGTTTGACAAAAAAAAATAGAGACGTTGATATATTGTTGGTACCACGCCAAAAACGTGGCAACGACTATTTCATTTTAGTAATACTGCGGCAACCGGTCAACGCAAGGACCATTTTGTTAAATGAGAAAATTATTGTTTACTTAAAGAAATTTTGAAAATAAATTATTTTTATTAATATAAAATTTATTTTTATCTAATTATTACATTTATAACTATTAAAAGAAATCTGAAAATATACATTCTATTAGGTTATTTTAATACTTATGAAATATTTACTATGTTATTTTTACAGTTTTATATTTGTCTAATACACGAAATTTAAAAATATATATTTTATGTAACAATAAATATTTATTATTATAAGTAAAATAAATTTTTTGTTTGTCCTTAAATTTATGAACATTCAAAATGAAATTTGAAAGTATTCATCCTTCTTATCAGAGTTTTGAAAATCAAATAGGATCAGACTACCTACCTATAAAATCGTTCGGTTTAAGAACCGGGATAACCAAGCAAAATCAGTTGAATCGGCCCATTTCTTTTTATAAATATTTATGAGTCAAATATTGAAGAATGTTATTATGAACCTAAATTTGATAGAGAGAATCAAATATTGAAATGTCACTTGATGACATTTTATTGATGAATATTATGAAAATTAACTATATTTATATTAATTTGAAACTTGCATTTATATATTAATGTCATAATTGTATTTTGTAACTTAAAAGCAGTGTTGTCATAACCGAACCGGACAAAGACTCGGACAAGTGTTCGGTTCACGGTCGGATCGGTTGAATCGGTCGGACCGGATGTTTGGACCAGATGACGCAATAAATAATTATTTTTAATATATTAAATATAAACCTCTATATATTTTTTTTTTGGGTCTAAGAGATGCATTAAATCTATTAATTTATTAGATAAGTAACACAATTGGTAAGAGAAAGCTAATAGAGCCTCACAGTTGGGATGGTAAAAGTGCGAGGAGTGTGAAGAAAGGGCATGAGTTCGATCCCTACAAGGCTCAAAATGATTTTTTGTAAAAAAAATTGAGAACCGCCGGTCCGGTCCAGCGGTTGGACCCGGTTTTCCGGTTCTTGGCCGGTTATTTCCGGTCCAACCATCATTCCGGTTCAAATGGTTTAACCAACTCGCTTGTGTCTTCGGGTAGCGGTCCAACCGGTCCGGTTTTCACATCACTGCTTAAAAGCCAATTCATCGGTGAAGGGCTGAAAAGGCAGTTCTCGAGGAATATGGTTGTGAAAAAACAGTTTTGTTAATAGTTTTTTAGGGGGAATAATTTCCCCCCTGAAAAAGTAACCATATTCAAAGAAAAAACTATTAAAAAAAACTGTCATAATTTCCTTCCCTTCAATCCAAAGAAAAAGCAGTTTTTTTTTTACATTTTTTAGGGGGAATAAAATCGATTAAGAGAAGGAAAGGAAATTAGGACACAAAGTTGAAGGCTTTTTGATGTAGTGAAAGAAAGAAGAGTGGTTGCTATTGAGTATTAAGTACTGGGTAGAGAGAGAGAGAGAGCTGAGGGAGAGAGAGAGAGAGAGAGAGGAGGAGAGGTGTGGGAGAGAGAGAGAAAACTTTTGTGATTTTGGACAAATTCACCTAAAATTTTAATTTATTTTCTTTTATTATGTTGTGATCCTATTATAAAAAGAAAAATGATCTTAATATAAGAAAATGAAACTTTTGGGGGATGAAAGCTTATTTTTCCTCTTTTTTTAACGGAAAAATGAATGGAAAACGTTAGAAGGACCAACTTTGACAAGTTTTGGATAATTGAGGGACCAATATGGAACGAAAAATAACTGAGGGACCTATTTGGAACAATGAGCATAACAGAGGGACCAAAATAGGACTTTGGCCTTAAATTTATTTATATGTAATCGTCTCGACTCCGATTGAACAATTGAACCTTGAACGAGTACTTCAGTTGGTTTAATATTCGATCTGATTTTTAACCCCTTGCTTCTTATTAAGTAAAGACTTAAGTGTAATTTTGGTCCCTTATATTTGTAGTAAGTTGCAATCTAGTCCTTTATTTTTCTTTCTTACAAGTTTGGTCTTATTTCTTTCTTAAAAGTTTCACTCATTGGTCCCAACAACAATTTTGGCCCCTTATGTTTGTAGTAAGTTGCAATCTAGCCCTTTATCTTTTTTTTTTTCTTACAATTTTGGTCCTATCTCTTTCCCAAAAGTTTTACTCATTGGTCCCAACAACTAAATGTAACCATATCTCTCTTGTTTTAAGTCTGACTGCTATAAGTTTGGAGCCATGAGTTATTCTTGATAGTCTTTTCTTTTTTAGTTGGAGTCGTCAGCAAACAAAATCAACTTGGACTCCAAAAGTGGGCTGCTCATTTCATAGTAAAAAACAGTGAGGTTGGTCAAATTTATCTCGTTTCAAGTTTGATTGCGACGAGTTCGGAGCTACGTGTTACTGTTGATGAGTCTTTTTTTATACAGTTGAGATCATCACTTTTGGACTCTATTTGAATTCATTTGCTGATGGTCATAATTGGTAAAAAAAAAAAAAGATTCGTCAAAAGTATCTTGTAGTTCCAAACTCGTCATAATCAAACTTAAAAGGAGAGCGATATGACCAATTTTGCTCATTTGACTAAAAAATGAGCGTGCCACCTTCGGTGCTTAATTGACATTGTTTGTTGACAATCCTAACTGAACAAAGAAATGACTCATCAAGAATAATTCGTAACTTCAAATTCGTCACAATCACACTTAAAATGATCGTTGGGACTAATTGAGTGAAACTTTTAAAAAAGATATAGGACCAAAATTGCAAGAAAGAAAAAGATAAAGAGCTAAATTGCAACCTATCCTAAAAACAAGGGACTAAAACTACACTTTAGCCTTAAGAAAATAATATATATGGATCAAACCGCGACCCAACCCCATGGGGTGGTCTACACTATAAAATAAGCTTTGTTGGGTTGGGCATTTCAACTTTATATTTGGATTGGCAGCCCATTTATTCAAAGTGTAGGGAAACAAAACGACACTTTAATCGGTGGCTAATTCAACAACACAAGGCCCATCCCAACACGACGAGACCCATTATTGTGCCCTAAACACTAATAAAAAGTTAGGCACAATATTCAAAAATTGATGGCAAAAAGTATGGAATAAATTTTAAATTAATAATAAATATTTTATTTATTTAGATTAGTCATATATTTTTATAATTTTCCACTTGTATTCGCAAACCCACTTTTAGTAGCAATTTGATCTCGTCTACTTATGTTCTCAGGCCTCAGCTAGATATAAAAAAACTTCTAAGAATAATACAATTTTAAACTCATTGAATTCCAATTTAAATATGATAAACCATATTTGTTTAATTGTGAAATGAGAGGTCCACTATCTAGATTTGATTTGACCTATTTGCTAACGATTCCAACTAAATAGAGAAAGAACTCGTGAAAAACAACTTGTAATTTTATACTATTTACATTCGAACTTGAAACAAGATAGATAATACTACATTTGTAGTTTAAAACTAAAAGTGAAAAATCATGAAAATATATACAACCAATCGAAATACTTTCGAGATCAATTTGAGTGTTAAGCCTAAAAGTTATATTATATTATATATATATATATTTATATTTATATTTATATTATATTATATGTGTTAGGGTGCTTTTCGTTGGTCTAAAATAATTAAATTAAAAATTAAAAAAATAAAAAATAAACATGTAGAACTTGATAATTGACTAAATGTATAAATAATGAGAGAGAGAAAGTAGTAGTCTGGTAGATGAGATCTAGGAAAGTGAAAACTTATTATTTGTTTTTTTAATTTTCACACTTCTAACGATTTAGTCATTGAATAATAGAAATATACTATTTAGTGACTAATAACTATAAATATCAAATCAAACGTTACATACATATTTTCGTGTATGTTAGGGCACGAAAAGCTTCTAATATATATATATATATATATATATGATAGAACCCTAGACAAGATAAATAAAACTAAACCATAAGTGCAAAATTTGAACACTTGGAAAATTAAACCATAAGTAATTAAGGATCTTAAAACTTGAGAAAAGACATCAATTTCATATATAATTTTCTTGTGCATAAGATAAGAATCGGAGGGGGTATTTGTAATAATACCTTGTTGCCCAACTACTCCTAAAAATAAGGAATCACTAAGCTATGATGGTAGTGGCTTATATAACTACCCTCAACATGATCCCATTACTTCCTAAATAACATAAAATTAAAATAGTAGAAATTAAATGAAAAATATACAACTAAACTAAACCAGCTATCCTAACTTAGAAATGAGAATTGATATTGAGTTGAGCCTCTTCTTTGTACCTCATAGCATAAAAATGAATTAGCTTCATAGTAGGACCCATATTAATATTAATATGTATATATTGTTAATATTAAATATAATAATAGTTCACTTTAGCTAATACTTTTTAGTGGATTTTTTTGTTAATATTAAATGTAATATAAAAATACTAATTTTGATTTTTTTTTTTAAAAACTCAATGAATTAAATCCTCGATACAATATTAAAATTTTGAACGATTTACTCTATATATAAAAAAGAAAGTATAAAGAATTTTGGTCACTATTTAAAATTCAGTTAGTAACTAACTAAAGTTTTTTTTTTAATTACGTAACTAACTAAACTTGATCGTGATTTTGTTAAAATTAACAAAAACCTAAAAAAGAAAGAAAAGAAAATGTTTCTACTAATCTCTTGGACAATGTTAGAGTCATTTCTCAGGTGCATTTCTACAAACAGCTGGAAGGCATGGTTAATGGTGAGCGTGAGTTTGAGGATTCGCATTCTTCAAATTCTCCATCTCATTTCTCTCTGCCCATCCATAAAAGATCCCAAGATTATCATTTCGTTCCCCTGTGGTTTTCGATTAACTTACCCAACTCCCATGGGATTTCCGAATTTAACATTTGAAGCTTCTTCTGAAGGATTTTGGCATCTTCTATGTCTGGGAAGGAGAAAGTCCAAAGTCTCATGGGTTACAGAGGAAAGAAGAAAAGGAAAAAACGGAGACATACACTGACATGTCAGATATATATATATATATATATATATATGAATTGGAAAGCGATGGTTTGCTTCAGAGTGATTCTGAGGAGGAGGATTTGCGTGTCGAACTTGATTAAGGGTTGTGAGAATGATTTGCTAGCGGACAATTTTGAAACATCTTGAGGCTATAATTGATTATGTTTTGCATTTGCCATTCATAACTAGTGATGATATGCAAAGTCAATGACCTAAATAACTTGGACTTTGTATATGTTGATGTAATTAAGTGTATCCATTAACATCACTTGTCTTGAACTAGACTTGTCCAATCATAAAGTTAAGCAACGCGGATCAGCCACTTGAGGTAACTTTCATCTAAATCCGCAACTTGCAAGCAAGGCTAGGAATTAAGATCTTTTTATAGTATATGCCATATATATTCTGCAGAACATTTATGTATATGTTTAGAATCCTAACTGAAAAAGTGGGATAATTAATCTAAACATTACTCTTGCGTTTACAATTGAATGACAATCCCACTGATTTATTTCCCTGCTGATAGGGATTTTCATTTCTGTTTCAGCATAAATGCTTCGTTTAGTTTTCACAGTAGAAAAAAATGTATTCCATGGGAATGGTTTGATGATCTCATATATGACAGAACTTTTGCTAAATTTATGCAGCAGCCATGTCTTTGAAACTTCAACTTGAGGTCAATGATTCTTTTTTTTCTTTTTTAACTAGACAACCCAAGATTACTGATTAGTAACTAGTAAGAAATCACAATTTCCAAGATAACAAATTTGATTAATTCATAAACTAACCTGATTCAATGGAGTAATGGAAAAGGCTTAAGCACGAGATTCAATGGAGACTTGTAAGAATAATTCACAAGGATCAAGTCTATATATGTAGATTGACTCTGATGCCTAAATTAGAATTAGGACCCTCAGAATCTAGATTAAAAATTGGAGAAAAAGAATAACTTACCTCTGATATGGGATTTTTTGAGTATTTATAATAGTATCACAAGATATAAATGCGTCTCAAGCTCCAATTCGTTAGACTGTTCCTTAAACCCTATTATGTTGCATTCTTTTCCTAAACTTATTTCTGGGCAAGTTTAAAAAGTTAGAGCCGTTGATCTTTGAGACAAGCCTGTCTGTGAAAAATGGCTTTAAAATAAATTTTATCCTTAAAATATTTGAAAGAGTGATGCCTCTCGTGCCTATGTCCGTTATTTTTCCCCCCTTTCTTTATTATATATATTTGTTGGCTTAACTAGAAGCGTCTGTTTTACTTGGGACAGGTAGACTCATATTCAATTCGTCTGCATTACATCTTCTATCATCTTTTGCTGAGCACATTACTTTGCTCCCCTTCAGGCTGTGTGTCACTGTCAAAGTGTCCCGAAATCCATCAATAGCATCACACCTTCCTTGCCCACTCCCATTAAAAGTAAGTTATGGTTTCAATCTCAACCTCCCACATCCTTCTGTTTTTGGCTCGATGGTTTTTATCAGAACTTGATTACTTAGTTAAGAGTTAAAAGATGGCTTCATTAGGAGTCGTGTCAACACGATAATTGCTCTTGTTGTGAATTGATGTCTACTTGTCTAGCCCTGATTTGTTTTGAGGATCATGAGTACAAAAATAATTCTTCCAGACGTTTCTGCTTGTTTTGGCTACAAGTTCTTGATCACTTTACGTGATCAACAGAGAGGAAAGTATTGTTCTAGGCGTGTGTATGCGTGTGTGAGGTGCCTCTTGACTCTTGATGAATGTGGTCCATGGACTATTATGATCATAAGGAGGAAGAAGAAAAATGCAAATTGCTTGTTACATTCACCTCGTGCAATATGGGAGCTCATATCCATCTATAACTGAGATTATTAATTATTGGCAGTTCTGCAACCACAATGGGCTTTCCATTAACTCATAGGAAGTGTCACACTTGCAATACGATTCTGGATTCTGCTCTTTTTCTTGTTTCAAAGTAACAAGTAATGCACAGTTTTGCCGTACACTGACTGAACAGCCTTGCACCAGCATGTATATATCCTAAAGACACTTTTTTTTACAGTACAGTTCACTCTTATCTGTGAGGTTGTGGTTGCCTGGCACGCATGGCCTAGTGTGTTATTTGCTTTATATATATATATATATAATATTGTCTGTAACTTTCTGGTTATAACTATAAAGTATTTAATAAATGCCATTACCTTTCCCTTGGCCCATGCATATATATATATGTCAGTTTCTCTACCATCACTCCCTTTTTTTAGTTGTTTAATACTTTCATTTCTTGGATGATATATTGATCTTATCCTACTTGCTTACCATCGTAGTCAAGAAAAACTGAAAAGGCTGAATGGGGTTTAATTAATTATGCTGGGTTGAAGAGGATATTTAATAGGCAATGAAGATGGTGGGAGAAAGGCATAATTGATCAAGACCAACTAGGAAACTACAAAACCCAAGTCCATACTTGTGGCCCTTGAGTGTAAACACAATTCATTATTCGAAAGAGACACAGTTGGGTGGATATAAATGTTGAGGAACAATTAAATCATCATTATCAATTTGTTTATATTTTTTTTCTTTTAAAGAAAAGAAATTTAATTTAAGCTAACTCACTCATTCACTCACTTAGGAGTAGTCTTTTGAAAATGGAACTCATGGCACCCACTTTCATTGAATGAAGAAATTAAGGCCGTTGAAAAGCCTCAACTACACACAACATCAATTAGGTGCTAGCATTAACTATCCCCCACCCACCTCCCTCTATATACACAAATCACAATCTCACCATCTTGCAAAATCTTGTATCTTGTATTGTATTGTATTGCATTGTATTGTATTGTCCCATTCCTCACTTCACTTCTTCTTCTTCTTCTGCCATGGCTAGCAATGAACGTGACCTTTTCTCCACGGAGATTGTGAACCGTGGGATTGAGTCTTCGGGGCCCAATGCCGGCTCCATGACGTTCTCGGTGAGGGTTCGCCGGAGGCTGCCGGACTTTCTGCAATCGGTGAACCTGAAATACGTGAAGTTGGGTTACCATTATCTCATAAACCATGGCATTTACTTGGTCACCATTCCTGTGCTTCTTCTGGTTTTCAGTGCTGAGGTTGGAAGCCTAAGCAAGGAAGAGCTATGGAAGAAGCTCTGGCACGATGCTCGTTATGATCTTGCCACAGTCCTTGCTTTCTTCGGAGTCTTCGTCTTCACCTTGTCTGTTTACTTCATGTCCAAGCCTCGATCCATTTACCTCATTGATTTTGCTTGCTTCCAACCCCACGAGGATCTCAAGGTTTCAACTTTCCACCTCTTATTAAGCTATTTATCTACTCTGTTTTTTGTTTAATTAAAAAAAATTTAACAAGATTTGAACCCATGATTTTACTTACAGACATTAGAATATCTACCACTTCAATCAACTTCTCATTGTTTTACTATGTTTCTTTATTAATATATTATATTTTATGACAACCCCTCAGTTTCAACTTACACCTTTTATGAAGCTATATATATACAGTATTTATTTTTATGACCACAAGGTAATAATTCTTGTTTAAGTTCACCCAACAAAAATGTTTTCCAAGTAACAGTTTGGTGTAGTTATTGGCAAGCTACATCTAGGAGGGAGGACCAAAGTTCGATCTCTAGAGTTGATATTGTTGGGAGGGCTCAACTGTTCTTTCTTTGTAGTTCTAATGAGATCAGTCTTTACTTAGATCATTATACAGATAGGTAGATACACATGCCGAAAAAAAAAAAGTTTTCCAAGGATACTTGAACTAAAGATCTTATAAAAACTATGAATCATCAATTTTACTCTATTTCTTTTATTAACAGATTATATCTTGTACATGTAGGTGTCGAGGGAACAGTTCATTGAAGTAGCGAGGAAATCAGGCAAGTTTGACGAGGGAAGCCTGGAGTTCCAGAAGAGGATAGTGATGTCATCAGGCATAGGGGACGAGACATACATCCCAAAGTCAGTGATAGCCTCAAGTGAGAACTGTGCAACCATGAAAGAAGGGCGTGCAGAAGCATCCATGGTGATGTTCGGAGCACTTGATGAACTGTTCGAGAAAACCAAGGTTCGTCCCAAAGACGTGGGTGTTCTTGTGGTGAACTGCAGCATCTTCAACCCCACACCATCACTCTCAGCCATGATCATAAACCACTACAAGATGAGAGGGAACATTTTGAGTTACAATCTTGGGGGAATGGGGTGTAGTGCTGGGATTATAGCCGTGGATTTGGCCAGAGATATGCTTCAATCTAACCCAAATAATTATGCAGTTGTTGTGAGCACTGAAATGGTGGGGTTCAATTGGTACCAAGGCAAAGACAGATCTATGCTTATTCCTAACTGTTTCTTTCGCATGGGTTGCTCTGCTGTGCTTCTTTCCAATCGTCGTCGTGACTATAGGCGTGCAAAATACCGTCTTGAACACATTGTTCGCACTCACAAAGGTGCTGATGATCGCAGCTTCAGGTAATTCGCTTTTACTTCTTCAAACCCAAATTATAGATGAAGTGATTAAAGTGTTTCTACTTTTGCCTCACATCAAGTTTGTTGTTTTCTAGCATTATATTACATTTGCGTCCAATTTATGTATCACATGGTGAATGGTTTCCGGAAGATGCACAATTTTTCAACTCATTTTTTGGAAGCCTAGATTACACATCTTAATATCTAATCTTTAAGTCTCTGAAAGTTGGTCTAAGATGTGTAAATTAGACTTTGAAAGATTAAATTAATTATAGATACATAGGGAAAATTGAATTTCCTCTAGTATGTATGCGTTGGAGCAAACTGAGATGGTGTAGCTAGTTCACAATACGGGTAGTTCATTTATTTATTCACGTGTGGCTGTCAACAACATATATAGACACGCTAGAAAGTAGAAATAGATGATCATCATCACGTATACGTACAGAGATAGATAGCTATGCTACTAAGACCACTAGTAGTGTTATTGTGAGTGTGAATTGATCACATTCCCGTTTTGATTACGCCACCGTCTAATTAATGGCTCACCGGTCTCTGGGTCCATCTCAGTTATTGCAATATATATCCAGTAATTTTATGTTTTTTTTACTTATGTCTATGTACAACAATAACAGGTGTGTGTACCAAGAGGAAGATGAACAGAAATTCAAGGGACTAAAGGTAAGCAAAGACCTGATAGAAATAGGAGGCGATGCTCTTAAAACCAACATCACTACACTTGGTCCTCTGGTCCTACCCTTTTCAGAGCAGCTTCTGTTTTTCACCACTCTGGTATGGAGGCACTTGTTTGGTGGTATCAACAACAACAACAACATGAACAACAAGTCATCAAGTGGTTCAGGAACAAAACCTTACATCCCAGACTACAAGCTAGCATTTGAGCATTTCTGTGTGCATGCTGCGAGCAAGACCATTCTTGATGAGCTTCAGAGGAACCTTGAACTTAGTGAGAAGAACATGGAAGCCTCCAGGATGACACTTCACCGTTTTGGCAACACCTCAAGCAGCAGCATTTGGTATGAACTTGCTTATCTTGAAGCCAAAGAGAGAGTCATAAGAGGAGACCGTGTTTGGCAATTAGCTTTTGGCTCTGGATTTAAGTGCAACAGTGTGGTTTGGCGTTCTATGCGTCGTCTCAAGAAGCCTAATTCAAGGAACCCCTGGCTTGACTGCATCGATAGGTACCCAGTAAATAACTAGCTAGATCATCATTACATGATATTGCTGGGTCAAATTAAAACTTCATTTCAAATTGATGGATCATGATTAATAATATAACCAATCTTGCGAATTATGTAAGTCAATCGATGGATCAGTCACGTTGATGATGATGATGATGAATTGATGATATAGTATCAGGATTTAGTAGTTCATGAAATGCTTGTTCTTAATTAATTAGTTGGTCTTTACATCTTAGAGTGAGCTAGCTAGCTACTTCTTTCAATTTTTCTTTCTATTATTTTTGGTGTTTTCAAACCGGTATTGGAAATTGGAATATGCAAAGGCATATATATAGTGTGCTTCTGCTTGTCTTGTTTTTCTACGTCTCTATATGTAAGGTGAGATTTCCAAAGTTAATGAAAGACTACTTACAGATAGAGTCCAAGGCTAAAGGAACATTTTATGTTATGTGATATCTCTAGATTATTTTGATACCCCAAGCATATTTATTCAAGTTGCTATTTTTTTTTAACATAGTAATCAATGGCATGATAATATTAATTGATTATGAAATATGTTTAATTGATAAGATGACAGTGACACAACCAATTGACAATATTTACATTATTAGTTTATAATATGTTATTAATTCATATTTGTTATGACTAAGAGTGGAAAAGATTTACTTATATGGCAATAAATATGTCACATCATGATCATAATATTATATTATTAATTAATAATTTTACTTTATTAAGTAATGAATCATATAATCTATTTAGTTAAAATTTAATAAAAGATCAGCACTAATAATAAAAAAAATTAAAAGAAACTAATTAAAAAAAAGTTAATACCAAAACAATCAAAATAAAATTGTAATCATATGTCATATGCAATTAGCCGATCAGGTTTAGATCATCGCTGCCATTAAAGAATCCGATAACGTTAAGGTATATATAACTCCATATATCGATCGTTATTTGACTTATTTCTGGTTTCTTCTTAAGCCAAATTTGAGGAGTGATAAATTAAAGATGAAAATAGACTTGAGCGCTCAAGCATAAATGAAGAGATTGACATTTGACACTAATTCAAAGTTTAATTAGCCGTGCAGCTTTGGGCATCCTATTGCACTTACAAGCATTGATCCATCCAATTGCGGTTTGATATATTATTCAAGTAATGTTCTAAATTGGGGAGCTCTAAATCCAACTCTTGTGTTAGTAGACTCTTATACCATTATTAAATGTGTGATATGGATTGAATTTAAAATAATTGAACAAAAAGTGAAGACTAAGGACTTATTTGGATAATTGGAGGAGGATCGGAAGGAATGAAAGAAGAGATTAATCTTATTCTACTCTCCCTTTTATTGGTGAAGTAACTCATTCTTTAAAAGTTAATTTCTTGTTTGTGAAATAACTTATTCTCTAAGATACTTTAATTTTGAGTATTTAAAATTTATGAGGGAGGAGAACGAGGGACTAACTTTTAATTCCGCATTCTCTTCTTCTCTAATCTTTAACTTTTCAAATAAGAAAAGTAAATATCAAACTTATTTTGTTTCCCTCCTTAATCTCCAATTCAAACATATGTTAAATATACAACCAAAAAAAAATTCCTAAGTTAAGCTATGCCTGTTAAGTACTAGTTTATTCAAAGACAGGGACTTAGGGAGTGTATTAATGGCTTGAATAATTTTCTTACAATTCAACTTATTTTAAGATCAAAACATATTTACACTTTCATATATATATATATATATATATATATATTACTTGTATAATATAATTAGTATCTAATACGTATTTTCTAGGAACAGGTATAATCGTATATAACCTCTAACTAAAAGGAAAATTATCTTATTTGTTACTTCCTTCGGTTCTATATATCTGATGTTTTGAAAAACTTTTGTTTGTTTCAAAATATTTGATGCTTTATGAATTCAAGAGAACATTAATTATTTTTGTACCATTCTACCCCTATTTGTCTATAAGTAATCAAAGCTACTATTGATTTATGTGACTAACTAGGAGTATTTTAATAGAGATAGTAGGTAAGTCTTTTTATCTCATTTCTCTTTTCATTTTAGGTGAGCTAATCATTTCTTTGGTCTATATATTTATCTTAAACATCAGATATATAAAACGAGAGAGAGTACTAGATTATACTATATCTCTAAATACAATAAATCATTTTGGAAGGAACGTATACTATTTTTAGACTATATTCTTAATTAGGGTCAACCACACGTAACGTTACACTTGGGCTGTCTTTACCCTCCAAAATTAATATATTACTAATGTATAATGGTTTGTCTTCTTCCCAAAATCCTACCCTATTAATTAAGGAGTCCATACACCTGTGCATAACGTGCCTTGGAAACACAAAATCTAACATTCACACTGCTAAATACTACATTTTTATGATCCATTATTTAGTAAACGGGTTCACATTGAGTATATGATATATATACTAATACCAATTTGTATTATATCATCATAAATATATGTTATTATTGAAATTTCATGCACAACCCCAGTCTTTACATTTCCAATATAATCTTTTCAAATATAATAAGAAGCTTCTTTATATTGAATTGAAGAAAATTTTTGCTCAAAAAATAAAAAATTAAAGAAAAGTTAATACATACGTATATATAATTTGATTTGATTGGAACTTTGGAAGGATTCATGTATATGCTCAATTACAAATATTAAAGGAGTTGACTCTTGCTAAATTACAAATTTTAAGGGGTTGACTCTTTGCAGAGAAAAAAAAAATATATGAAGACTAAGCAAGTCAAGATTAATTTGTGTTTTTTTTGTTACATTTCAAGGTGTTTGATTGGGTCCTTCATTTTGAATAATTTTTTGCAAAAATATTTTTTTTTATTCTCAAATTTTACATCAACTTTTAATTTTGTCCTCAATTTTTTTTGTCAATTTTAAATCCAATATTTTACATTTTGGTGAAGTTTATCTTCTGTTCTCACTTTATTTTTAAATATTAATGACAAATTTTACGTGATTAATGATATATAATATAAAATTGATAGAAAAAAAAATTCAATCCTAACTCAAATTAAAAAAAATATGATAAATTTTATTGTTAATTTATTAACAGAACTTAATTAAAAAATAACAATGACCAAAATGTGAAGTATGGGGATAAAATTGACAACGAAAAAATATTGAGGACAAAATTGAAAGTTGATGTAAAATTTAGAAATGAAAATAATGTTTTTACCAAGATTTATAGATTTTTTAATGATGTCTCTTACTCTCTTGTAAGACTGAAGGCTAATTAATTCCCTGTTAAATTTTTTTTTTCGGGGTCTGAATTCCCTGTTTAATTCTTGTTGGGTCATATATATTGCATCGTTGGACCAAACCTATGAGTCAAAATGTATGAGGCATGTGTATCCCATAGTTTAAAAAAATGTTTTGATTATTAATTAAGTTATATTTTTTAATTATGTCTTAACCATTGATTTATCAATAAATATTTATCATCCATAGTAATTTTAGATTCTTTTTATTGATTAGTTATTTCAACGGCCAATAATAATAAATAAATAAAAATCCCACGGTAACGTGTATCCCATCTTGGGAAATAAGAAAAAAAAAATCTTATACCGGTGATTAATTTTTGTTTTTGTATTATTTAAATAAAAAAACCAAACTAACGAGCATATATTCGTGGATGCATGTAACTAAAAATCCAAAACCAAAACAAAAACCAATACGATTATTATTTATTAGGAATTATGTAAAATATAATTATATACAAAAATTTACATAATACGTACAAACAACATATCATATAACGGTGACTTATTAGTTTTGCAAGAATAATATAATGGTTTAATTTTATAGATCTATCACTTTCAGGGTTGTTCTAACAAGTAACAATTGTCCTAATCTGCTGGCCGCGTCCTCTTTGTCTTTTAAAGTAACTTGTAATAACGAACGATCATGAGCTTCGTTAATTTGTATGTGCGTACGTATTGATCATGTTTTTCATAATTATTTTGACTTGGTAAATAAAATTGGACTCCTAGATAAAAATAAATAAATGATTTTCACTAAGAGATTGGTTGAGACCTATACTTATAATTAAAATACACATATTTAATATATATAAATAAATAAATAAATAAATAAATGATTTTCACTAAGAGATTGGTTGAGACCTATACTTTTACATGACCAATCATAATTATCTCTCTTCTATGATTGGTCATGTAAAAAATTGTGTTTCATTAATATCCTCTTTTTATTATGATTGGTCATGTATCACATTTTTATCACGTGTTAAATGTTTATTGAGAAACCTTATAACAAAGACTTTACGGTACCTAAGTTTTTTTCCATTTCTAATTATATTAGATCTATTTAAATTAAATAAATTTACAAGTTTAAATGAATGACTCGCTAGCTAGGAATTCCATGCTTGCTCAATTGTTAGCTCGAGCTATAGTAGCATTATATACAGCTAAAAACATCAAGACTCTTGTATATATATTAACATTGATGTTACACCTCCCAAATTAAAGTTAGATATATGGATATGAAGAGAAGCAAGAGATCCATCTTGACCGTGAATCGAAGTTTCTGATGAATGAGTGATGGACTGGTCAAAAGAAATAAAACTTATATATAAATATGCAATAGGATGGGAACGTGTACGTACTGATTAAATTTAGTCAAACAAGTCTTGTTCTCAGTTCTCACTGACTGGTCATCATTAATTGAATATATACACTATATATATATATCTTACCTTGTTAACTTTATTGTTTATTATTTCATAGAAGACCTTGCAATTATGAAACATGATTATGAGTTTCAAAGTCGATCTTGTTGAGCCTAACTAGGTCAACTTCTTTATATTATTATCCGTAAACTTAGCTCGGGGGGGTTATATATATACATGTATAAAACAATATATATATATATATATACTACGTGAAACTTGCATGGATTTACAGTATACGGAAAACATGATCAACTACAAAATAAAATAAACTAGTTATATATATAACTATATAAGACTTGCTTAAAGGAAGTGAGAGAGAAGATAATTAAAGACGATCAATGGTACGTCATATAGACAATATATAAANAAAAAAAAAAAAAAAAAAATTAGCTAACGCGCTATGAGTAGTCCTCCAATCAGCATCGAGGAAGGACAATTATATATAAATTAACATCAATTAAACCTACCACATCTTGTAATTTTATATTCCTATACTGATCATGTTGATGACATTTGAAATAAATAAAGAAAAACTAAATAAATGTTATATTATGAAATTAAAATAATTGAGGTACACTATCTACATCTATCTATATAAAGCTCACAATCGAAAGTGATGCTTCTTCATACCACAAACCAAAACTTTTGTTTATTTTTCCTAACAATTAAGTTTTCTTGTGTACGTTATACGTACGTGTCAATCAAAACCTATATATTCATATTATCATGGCTAGGCGAGAAAAGTATGTTGTTGAATCGAAAATTGGGATAATAGGGGCGGGGATTAGTGGTATTGCTGCAGCCAAACAGCTATCTCATCACAATCCAATAGTGTTTGAAGCCACAGATTCAATTGGGGGTGTTTGGAAACACTGTTCTTATTCCTCCACTAAACTTCAAACCCCTCGTTGTGATTATGAGTTCTCGGATTTCCCATGGCCTAACCGGGATAACTCATCCTTATTCCCTTCTTACCTTGAAATTCTCGAATACTTGCACCTCTATGCTTCACACTTTGATGTGTTGAGGCTCATCAAGTTCAATTCCAAAGTGGTCCAAATTCGATACCTTGGTGATCATGATCATGATCACATGATCATCACCAAACACACTAATAATAATGAACACAAAGAGTATGGGAGGCTCTTGAGTGGCCGTCCTGTTTGGGAGATTGCTGTGGAGAATACCCAACTCAAAACTCTTGAGGTTGTACAATATGCATGCATGTGTGTGTTTCTCTCTTTATATAGAGTAAACTAGCATTTTAGTCCCTAGATTATATGGGTGTTATCATTTTAGTCCTTGATTGTTTGAAATGTTCGATTTAGTTTCCCAAAATTGATGACTCGTTATAAATTAGTCATTCCATAAACATTTTGTCACTGCCCAACTCAATCCTCAGTGGGACTCATTGTGATGAGTTACGAATTTTCAGGGACTAAATCAATCATTTCAAAAATTCAACATCCACATAATTCAAGGACTAAATTGATAGTTTTACTATATATAGTATGCATTATAGAGTACAACAAGTGTCGTCATGTGCATGTATGATGTTTTGGTATATAGATGATTAAGCCAAAGTGCAAATTTGGTCTCATATTTTTTGCTTAGTTTCCAGTTTGGTCATGTATCTTTTTTTGTTGCAGTTTTGGTCCTATATCTTTGCAAAAGGTCCCAATTTTGGTCCCATATCATTTTAGGTCTTATATATTTTGGTCATGCATGTTGCAAAATTAGTCCTATATCTTTGTAAATATATGGGACAATTTCTAAACCTGACCCAAAGATATAGGACCAATTATACAATTAACCCAAAGATATGAGACTAAATCTGTATCAAATAAAGATATGGGACCAAATTGGGACCTGACCCAAAGATATGGGACCAAAAGTGCAACAAAAAAATTATATAGGACCAAATTGGGAACTGAGTAAAAGATATGGGATCAAATTTGTACTTTATCCAATGATTAATTTGTTGTTTTGTGTATTAATATTATTGTGTGAACATATATATATATATATATGCAGTGGTATGCGTTTGAGTTTGTGGTGGTGTGCATTGGGAAGTATGGGGACGTAGCAAGGATGCCAGAATTCCCAGAAAACAAAGGTCCAGAGATATTCAAAGGGAAGGTGCTTCATACAATGGATTACTCTAAGCTTCACAAACAAGCTGCTCATCACCTACTTGCAGGAAACAAAGTTGCTGTTGTTGGCTACAAAAAATCTGCTATTGATTTGGCCATGGAATGTGCACAAGCTAACGCAGCTCCAGGTATATATATACTTCAACTTTTTAAATGATAAAGTGTTCGTGAGGGGACTAATTTGTAATGAATCATAAATTTTTGGAGATTAAATTAAGTGTTTCAAAAAATTAAAGACTAAAACGTCCATATTATATCGGGACTAAACAGGCATGCTTGTAACTTGTTAATTGTTACACTGAGTTTGACTCAGAAATTAAGAAAAGGAGTGGTCAAACCAATGAATAGTAGAGAATCTCTCAAGAGGGCTCCAATTATGCTTCATAAAATAAAAGATGCGTGCATGATTTGTAGAATCACATAATATTGATGCTTTCATGTCATATAATATATATATATATCACATGACTTCTTGACCTTTTACATATCCAACACCTTGCCCATATATTCCCCAACATTCCCATATGAAATTGCTCTCTCATAAGTCATATCACTTCATCACCCATTGATTAATTAATAATTAAATGATACTTGGGGCGCAGTTAATTATTAATTACTCTGTAAGGCATGTAGCTATATAGTCAGTGATTAATAATTGCATTACGTCAATAATAAAATATTAAGTGTGTTATGTTTTACCTGAGCTAAATGTACAACAACACTAGTATAGACATTCAAATTGTTTGGAGTATTATGTATCTCAGGCTTTTTTTCCCCATTAACCTTTGGTTACAAAAAAATCCAAATTACAAATTATCAATCATTTTATCTTAAGTTAGTTGTTCCAATTTTGTAGGGGTGGAAGGACAAGCTTGCACAATGGTGATAAGGACTCTGCATTGGACAGTTCCATCTTACTGGATATGGGGATTACCATTTTTCCTTTTTTATTCCACAAGATCTTCTCAATTCCTCCATGAAAGGCCTAATCAGAACTTATTCAGAGCCCTCCTCTGCCTTCTGTCTTCTCCAATGGTATTGTGGATGATCCATTATTAAGACTTTTGAGTTTTGACTACTCATTGGTCTGGTAATTATCAATAATCACTTACATTAAACTATGTATCTTTCTGCAAATTTGACAGAGAAAAGCAATTTCCAAGTTCATAGAATCATACTTGGTTTGGAAGCTTCCTCTGGAGAAATATGGGCTTAAGCCAGATCACCCCTTTGTGGAGGACTATGCTTCATGCCAAATGGCTATCTTGCCTGAGAATTTCTTCTCTGAAGCAGAAAAGGGTAACATTCAATTCAAGAAAGCTTCCAAATGGTGGTTCAACAGCAGAGGACTTGTGTTTGATGACAACACAAGATTGGAGGCTGATGTTGTGGTTCTTGCCACTGGTTATGATGGCAAGAAGAAGCTCCAATCTCTACTTCCTGACCCATTCAAAAGCTTAATTGTTGACTCATCTGGGATCATGCCTTTGTATAGGTAAATACCAAAAATCCCATTAATTAAGATAAAATCTACTTTTCAGTCCTTAAATTTGTCTCAAAACTACTATTTAGTCCTTAGAGACCAAAAAGTGCATTTCTAATATCTAGGGATTAAATTGCAGTTTTCAGACAAATTCAAGGACTAAAAAATAGCTTTACTCGTAGATTTAGTCCCCAAAAGATATACGAGTTAACAATTCAATCCATAAAAGTCCAGATTAAACTCGTCAATCTCTAAAAGTCATGAAACTAATGTATTTTAGTCCCTTTGCTCCTACGAGTTAGTCCCTAAAAAATAAGTTTAAAAGACTAAACTTTATTGTCTCCACGACTTACAAAAATTAAAGTATGTGAACTAGACTTTCAAGGATTAAATTGTCACATTAACTAGTAAATAGAAACTCAAAGTTATGATAAGCTTTATGTTGTTTTGATTGGTTTGAATTCTGAATTCTGAGCAGGGGAACCATCCATCCATTGATTCCAAACATGGCATTTGTGGGGTATGTTGAGAGTGTTTCAAATCTTGCCACAGCTGAATTAAGGTGCAAATGGCTGGCTAGACTTGCTGATGAACATTTCAAGCTTCCAAGTGTGATGAAAATGATTGAGCAGACTACAGAAGAAATACAAGTGATGAGAAGAACCACTCGATTTTTTAAGAGACACTGCATTTCAACTTTCAGCATCAACCACAGTGATGAGATCTGCCAAGAAATGGGGTGGAGCCATTGGAGGAAAAGCAATTGGTTATATGAAGCTTTTAGCCCATACAGCAGCCAAGACTACTTATGAAAAATCAGGAAGAAAAATTACCAGAAAGAATAAGCAGGCTACCTGCTATTTATGTCCATGCATTATTGATATACTTATTGTTTTTTAAGAAAAAGAATAAAGAAAGTGCATCAATTTGCACTTGTGAAATGTTTGTTGTCTTCTTCCCTGAACAAGTTATATAGTCTCTCTTACCTACAAGATTATTGAGTGCTGTGTTTTCTCAAATTTCCATCTGGTCTCATGTAAAAGTTTAACTTCATATATATATATATATATATATATATATATAAATGATTTTTCTTTTTTACAGTAATTTAAGGTTTTCCATGTTTGGTTCTCCTTTCTTCCTTTTTCTTTACCCCTTCTTTCCATTGATTTTTGAGTAAAGATACAATTTGGTTTGTAAAAGATACATGAATCAACAACTCAATTTTTAAAAGTATAGTTTACATATATATTTTTTTTTTTTTGATAAAGTAGTTATATATTTTAATCCTTGAAAGTTGTGGAGACAATTTAGCTTAATCCCTTCAACCCATCTTTTAGGGACTAAGTTGCAGTGTTCAAAGGACCAACATGTATTGGTTGCACAATTTTTAGGGATTAAAAAGTATAAACTAGACTTTCAAAGATTGAGTTGTTAATTCAATAACTAATTTATATGTTAACTCCTGATTTTTCCTTCTCTCCTTCTCCTTTTGTCTTTGGTTTTGATGATTTAATGAGATGGTCCTAATTTCTAAGGGAGTAAGTAAAGCAGGGCTGTGAATACATCTCTTCTTTTTGTTCAACACTTTTAGAATTAAAAGTAGAAAAAAAAAAAGATTACAGGGAAGAACAACCATCCTCTCTTGTATTATTTTACTTTAGGCATGCTTTTTTTTTTATTAATATATTGCAAGCCTTACATTATTATTATCCAAAACCCAGTTAATGAAATGGGGAAAAATGAAAGGATCTAAGGGTTTGATCAAACAAAAATGTAAAGACTGAATCCTTGTCATGCTAACCACTCCTCATCCATACCTTCAATATCTCCAATCTCCATGCTGTTTGCATATATTCATTAAAATACAAGAAAGGAAAATGTGGAAAGAAAAAAGATTAGTGTATATACAAAAGGTCCAAAACCCAAAAGGCATGCACTAAATGGACAGAAAAACAGTTATTTTGGGTTTGTCAAATGATGCAGATATTTTCTTTCAAGAAAAGCCCATAAGCTGTCTCACATAGAAAATTTCTTTAGAGTTTAGACACCTATTACCAAAATTCTACTGGACCAAGCTTCAAAGTTTGATTGTGTAGATGAAGCACCATTAGCCTTAAAATAGACACAGACCCCAAAAATTAAGGGAGTGGGAACAGTATATAACATAATAATGAATTGAAAATGCCAATATGCCACCATTAGTTTCAGAGACCCATGAGTAAAAACCGAGTTTATAGAAATTGAATATTCAATTATGTTCTATGAGAAGAATAGCCTAATGAAAACAAGAGGAAACTAACATTTTGGTTTTTAGATTTTATCATAACTATCAATTTAGTCCCCAATTTGTTAAAATGTTTGATTTAGTTCCTGAAAATTCATGATTCATTACAAGTGAGATCCTCTATGAATACTCTATTATTGTACAACTCAGTCCTAACTAAAGGGACTAAATTGCAACGAGTCACGAGTTTTTGGAGAGATTTCTGTTGTTTCAATAATATAAGGATTAAAATAAGAATGCCCATATAATCAAACTATTGAATTGATAGTTTAATCCTAAAAAAAGATACATAGGCGAAGGGTAGGCACCAAATTTCCCTAGAAAAAACAGAATCTACATTGAACTAGTAATCAAGTAAATCTCATAGAGCAAAATAAGATGAGGTCCAATACAGTGTCCCTTACTATATGTTACAATAAGACTCAATAAAGTTACAAACTTTATTCCTCCTTTTGCTTGCCATGTAAAACCAAAAAGAAGAGAAAAAAGGAAAAGAAAAAAGACTTCCCTTATCAAAATTCTGTTTATAAGATTCTAAAACTTTATTATGATCAAACTTACCAAGGCAAGGTAGGATCTTGGAAGCAATAATGTTGTGGGCAGTACTGTTCTAAACAGCTCTCGTTTGCATTATTCATCCATGCTGGAAATTCCATGATTTCCTCAAAACTATGATATGCATCATCATCTTCTGTAGTAGTACTCTTAACATCAGTTCCTCCATGTTCTTCCATGTTCTTAAAGAACTTGAACCACCAAGCAGATGTGACTAAATTCATGGTGTCATTCCATTCCATTTGGTATTGCTCTCCTAATGATCTGATCTCTGCCATCCCCTCATCGTCCATGGCTGTATGCAAATCCAAGCCTGCAGGGTTCCCCTCTTTCTGTGATATTGCAGGCAAAGGAGCTTCCTGAATAGAAAGTGGAGGAGGAGAAGAAGATGATGATGATGGAGATGAGTAAAGGGTAGTAGTAGAATCATCTAAGTTGTTGAAATCATGAACATTGAGGTTCAATCCTAAAGTCTGACTTGGAAGCATGAAGTTGATGTTTTCTGGCAAAAGGGATGATGGAGTAATTGAAGAAGAAGAAGTAGAAGCAGGGGAGCAAGTGTAATTATAAGTATTTGGAAGTGGATGTGAAAAGGATGAATATGAAGGGTATGTTGTAGGATTTCTCCTAGACTTAAAAATCTCATCTTGCTCAAGACTTGGGTGCTGCAAAGGCAGAGGCTTTAGGGATATTACTGATGATGAATCTTGCTGTGTTGTTTTCTGTTCATTGGCTTGTTGTTTCATGGAAGCTCTATGGAATTTCAAGGCAGTGACAATCTCCCTCCTAGCTTCAGCCATATTGAGAAGCCTTTCTTGGTAAGGCCTGCTTGTGTGAAGTCTTCTTCTCACTTGCTTTTTATGTTGTTGAGTTGGTTGTTGCTTTGGTTGATGATGATGATGATGGGCATCTAAAATTTTGCCAATTTTGGTTAAATTTGGAGCAGAGGAAGCAATAGCATCATCATCCTTTGTTGCAGCAGAAGAAGAGGTTGTAAGTTGCTTCACAAGGCTACGGATGTAAGCACCAGACAGATTATCTAATTCCATTCTTCTCTCTTTCTTGATGGATCTGTGACTATATCTATGTATATATGTATATATATATATGTTCTGTGAATGAAGTTTCAAACTTTGGGTGGTTTTGTATGATTTTCTAGTTTGGTGGAATGATGGGTTTTTGTGAGGGAGAAAGTAGAGAAAGCAGAGAGAGGATACGAACAAGTTCTTGTG
Organism: Chamaecrista fasciculata; assembly: GCA_003254925.1. Classification (NCBI taxonomy): domain Eukaryota; kingdom Viridiplantae; phylum Streptophyta; class Magnoliopsida; order Fabales; family Fabaceae; genus Chamaecrista; species Chamaecrista fasciculata. Next base: position 239,456 of record QANZ01050193.1, on the reverse strand, counting down.
GTCTTTCATGGAAGGACTCATGGGTGTTATAAATAGTTGGGGACACCCTGCCTAGGGCTTGTAAATTTTTTTGGTTTTTTTCCTGTTTTGGCAAACTACGTTTGTTACCGTTTCTATTTTTTATTTATTTTTATTATTGTTACCCAGTTTGAGTGGATTCTTCTCAGACTTGTGTCTCACTAACTATATGTCTATATCTATCTATATGATATCTCTTTCTTTAGTAATAATACAAATCTTGCCTCTTGGGTTTTGGAATTCCCTTATTCCTTCGTTTCTTCAACAAGAAGTCATGGATATATGTACTCTACCATAATCTTCCTTTTTCTAATTAAGCTCTAATTAATCCTTTTCTTCCCCACAATTGAATATGCATCCTCAAACGATGGATTGCAAGGAAACAAGATGTCAAAATGATAATCATCAATGACAGAAAACCACGAGCCATCGTGTCAAGAAATTAACCTAATTCATAGTTTAGGCTAGGATTAAACAGTGATTTGGGTTGAATTTATATTTATGGTGTTTGTGAATTTATATTTATGTGTAATAGTATGTCAATGTGTCATTAATTAATTTTTTTATAATTTTATTTTCTTCCAAACAGAAAAGAATTTGGTGTTTTTGTAAATTGTTAAATATACTATTTTTACCATATATATATATATATATATACTTTTTTCTAAAACAAAAAAACAAATTGTATATGTATACATGCATGTCTGCCATGTATGTATATAGTATGTTTCGTGTTTAGGCCTTATGGGATATGTACTCATGCAAGAAAAGCAAAAACCACTTGGGAGATAGCATGGGAACAAGTTGGTTAGTTGGATATATAATTTTCTCATCCTTTAAATATAATCTTTTTGAATTTTCCGACCTATTCTATTCCAAATGAAATTTTGGCAAACTTAAAAAAAAAAAAAATCAAATTTTCCTTATGAATAATAATGAAGGGGAGTCCAAGGATAGCCTACAATGGTTATAACATCTATTATTAAGACATGACAGAAGAGAGAGACGATAAGGAAATTAAAGACAGGGTATTTATGGCTTTCATCTTATATATTTTTTTGGTTCTTGATATATTTCAAATTTCAACTACTTCAACTATTTAGTTTATAAATTTTAAAAATTACAATTTATTTTTTTAAAAAATTACTTATCAATTTTCAAAAATACGCTTTAGAGGTTCATAAGTAAAGATTTTAGAAATTAAAATTTTTATTTTTAAAATTAAAAAAATTAAGCGCACACATCTTATAAAACTAAATTTGATATATATATATATTTAATATTACTCTAACAATTATTGGTGTTGAATTCACTAGTATCTAGTCTGCAATATGGGACCAAACTTTCCAAGACGTCAGCTAGCTAGGGGCTTTTGAGAAAGACAGAATAATCCCCATGACTGTTAAAACTTGTCCCTTTTTGCATGCTATTATATATATGACTATGAGTGAAGCACAGTGAAATTCCATTTTCTGTATGTCATACAAATTTAATACTTTTTTTTGTCAGATACAAGTTTAATACTATACCGTTTGTAATATCTCTGTTTAGTGAAGAAATTAAAGAATTTGGACCTCTCTTATAATTAAATAATTCAAGACACAAACAATATAATCCTTAATATATAATTAAGTGCCATATTTCGGGGTAGAAAAAGAGAGAGAGATTAGAGAGAGGAGCAGGATATTATATATATTATGATATTATGATTAGCCTCTATGTTAACACAAGAATTAGTTAATTAATTCAGAGACTGAACACAATTATCCAGTAGGTATTTATATATATACACACACACCCACCTTTTGATTTTTTTATGAGTGATAGTTTCTGGATCAGAAAGTACCATTGGTGCAGTCACCAGGAGATAAAAGATAATGTTACTGTATGTCCTCTTAGAGATCCAACCCATATCATTATTTTTTATGCCTACCACACAATTTTGCAACAAGTAATTCAAACTCTCATATATCCTACAATAATATCTTAAGGAGTAACTTTCTTTTTTATATTAGAGATAATTTTATTTAACGTAGTATTATATATTAAATGTAAACACTTCGCAGCCCAACATGAAGAAAGTTATAATATTCTACAAATTAATAAAAGATATATAAGATATTTTGATCAAATAATAAATATAACTTTGGTTTATCTATTTTGATGAATATACATAATTCTCTAATTAAAACAAATTGCATAATTTAGATAAGGGTTAGTCTATGATCATGTTACATATGTACAATTAGTGAAGTTTCATACCAGTTGTGATTGGTTTAAAAAATTATCTTTTCTTATTATTTTCAAGCATTAAGTTACTTTTAAATAAATTATGTTACATCATAATTGTATGCAATACCTCTAAAGGAGTATCCTTTTATTTGTTAGCTAGTGCCAAGTAGCCTCAATTTCAACATGTACACGTCACTAGCTATATCCAAATTCACATGTACAATATGATAGTAATGGTGACCCTAAAACTCGGGGTTTCAAAATGTGTAAGGTAAAAACAGTTGATTTGATGATGTGAGAAGTGAAAATCATTTGACAAGTCAAAAGAATTAATTAGAGTAATTAATTAAGATAAGAAATAGATGTACACAGCAGATATGAGATAAGAGTAGTTAAGTTGTGTATATAGCAGTGGATAACGTCAAATTAAGACGGATGGACATGAATTTTGATGATGAGAACAGAGAAGCTGCCACAAAACACCAAAGCAAATCAGGCCAACTTGAGCCAATGCTAGACACTCATCACTCAGAGACTTGCCTCCCTTTCTTTCTTTCTTTCTTTCTTTAATTTCTTCTTTCCTTCATTGTTTCGGATAAAATTGTAATTAAAGCAATGCCAACAAGAAAAGATATGTCCTTATTAAGCCTCTTTTGGCCAATCCCACACACACTTACCTTGTGGCTTCTGCATATATGCTTTCGAATTCGTCACTCTTCTCTATCTCTTTTCCTTTTCTATCCCTTTTTTAACCAGGGCGAGATTGGTGTTAGTAATAGGTGTTTGATTTGGTTTCACTTAAGAAAAATCTCTATTCAAAGTTATATTTAATGTTGAAAGTTTCTACTTTCTCCCATCACATCTAAGTATAAAATACAAGTCAAATATAAATTAATTGAAATAAAATTTATTAAAGTTTCACATTGTTTAGTTAAAGGATTTTTCTAACTTTATATACTAAGACAATTCTCTCTTTTTTGAGAACTCTTTTATGAAGTATGTTTGGCCTTTCTACAAAATTTTAAAAAACAAACAAGACATCAATTAATAGAGAGAGAGAGAAAGAGCAAAAAATCACCTTAACTTATTCTAGAGACCACTTCTTGTTAATCATTCTTTTTAAATATAAGGTCAAAGTGCATTTTTAGTCTTATAATTTTTGCTCAGGTCTCAATTTGGTCCCATAACTTTTTCTGTTGTTGCATTTTTTGTCCTACATCTTTGCAAAAAGTTATAGATTTGGTCCGAAATCTTTTGGTCAGGTTGCAGAATTAGTCACATATCTTTGCAAAATATTTCACCGCTAGTCCCACTTGATCCAAAGATATGAGACCAATTCTGCACCTGACCCAAAAATATATATGGGATCAATTATACAACATGACTAAAATATATAAGACCAATATAATTCTGCAACATGACTCAAAGATATGGGACCAAAAGTGTAACATGGGACCACATATGCAACTTAAGCAAAAGATATGAGACCAATAGTGCAACAAAAAAAAAGTTATGGGACCAAATTGAGACCTTAGCAAAAGTTATAGAATCAAAAGTGCACTTTGACCTAAATATAATTATTTGCAAGACTACTCTTAACCTTCAACTAATTAAACAAATTAAAGTATAAGATTGATTTGTGACTTGGTCTATATATTTTTTAATTACTTGATTTATCAAATTAATTGATTGATTTCATATATTCCATAATAATATTAGAAAATTTTGATATCTTTCTTTTTTTTTTTTATAAAAAAATCTATATTAGTTGAATTTCACTAACTCATCAAAATTAGAAAATATTTCTATAATCTATGAATGTTTATTATAAAATTAAAGAATGAGAAATTTTAAGATGTAACTTCTGGTATGCACACAATTGTGAGGTAGTATAATTTTTTTAAAAAAAAATTTAATATTGAAAAATAATTAAAAAAAAGATAATTTTTTTAACTAATCAAAATTGTATATGGAATCATATCACTAGTTGCATACAATGTTTACTTTACATCGTAAGTTGATCCTAAAAGTATTTTACATGCAACAGTAGTGGAAATAAATTAATGGGTCGGGTCCTTCCCAAGTAAACTAACCGATATGATTTTATTTGTGGAATGGTGATTGATTTAGATAACGATAAAAGTATTATAGGTAATTTTAACGTTTGGGGTTATCTTTAATTATAAATACTTTTAATATTATTTTTTTAATTATACTTTCAGCGTTTTATTTCCTAATCAATTATACTCACAACCTTTTACATATTTATTAATTATACTCCCAATATGCAGGGTAATATAATTGACTCAAATATAAAATATTAAGATATAATTAAAAAAATTAAAAATATAACTAAAAATGAGCTGAAACGTGATTAAATTAGTTTGTGAAAGTGTTGAGCATTATATTTTGGCATTTCCCAATACCGCCCGTGGGCAGGCACCGACGGACATGATGTGACGAGTGACAATCAAAGGGCTAATATTTGGCTACTGAGAGTAGTAGTGAAACTGGGTACGCCACGTGGCTTGAGGTTGAACCCTCCAATCAGATTGCAGTAGCCACGTGGGACGTCTGGAATGTGATGAAACGGAAGCAGCACACATAATACAAGTTACATTCACTACCAAACACATACACTAATATCCTCCTTAATTCATTATTAACTTCAACATTAAAATGACTATATATATATAGTGTATTAATTTTTCAAATTTTATATATTAAATAGTACGTGTAAATTAATTTTTTAGAGATTCAATTATGAACTGGTATATTTTTTAAAAATTAATTTATATATGTTTATTATAAAAGAAAACAGTAGAGGGCAGGCGAGGCAAAATGAGATGGATAGATGGAGGTCCGTAATAATAATTAATATTCCCATAAATAATGTGGTGTCCACTTGAGAGGTGGAGTAATTATATTAGATGATGCATACATGGTGATTAATGGAATGAATGAATGAATGCAGGGCCTTACTATACACAATTAATCCCTCACACATGTAACGTCATTTTCCGCTATAAAAGTGGGCGGGATGGTGTGTGTGAGGGACCATTAATTAGTCCATGTTAATTTACTTCTATTATATATATATCTGCCACCAACACCACCAGCTTTCCCTCCTGTATACATTGCATATCCAGATTCCATTCTCAAATCACACACACATTAATTCAAAGTACGAATTATAATATAGGAAAATTCAATATTAATTGAGAGAAAGGAAAGCCGGCTGCACATACACATGCACTACTACTGAAAGCTTCTAGAATCTTAATTATATATATAATGAAGATATTGGAAGTTGGCTTGCATATATTTACTTTGTTCCAAGAGGATTATTAAAGTAAAGATGCTTGTATAAAAGAGTCACACAAGACGACCTCTATTAATTAAGCACTTCTGATGATGATTAAGTTATTAGACGATGGAGTTTTAGAAAAAGAAACTAGCTAGTCAAAGATATATATAATGTCTTGAGGGTGATAGAGGTATGTATTTATTTATAGTGATAGAGGTTGGGTTTAAATGTTTCTTATAGTTTGAGATTCTCTCGTCATCGTGTTAGGAAAATATCAAAGATAGTGGATCAATTAGGGTTCGTTGATAGATGTGTGAGTCCCATTTATGACACTTTTAGTAGACAATCGACCCATATGGAGAGAGCGTATGATATTATGGTTAGAATCAAGATAAGAATAATTGAAGTTTAGAAGAACTTGACCTTTCAGTTTTACCTTTGGTTTTGTATGCCAACTTGCAACCAATCAAACCCAATGAAAACCAATCCTTCATGTGAAGTTTCAGGACTAATCCCACTGCAATTCCACTGTTTTCATATGTATATATATTATATAATATACCCCACCTTTCACTTTTTCTCATATATATCCACCCATTTTATGTTAAGGTTCACTGAACCCGCAGATCAATTATTAACAAATCATTAATATATATATATACATATATATTGATTTTGTCCTCAATATTATCAGTACGTATATATATAACAAATTAGTGAAATTACAGACTAAAAAAGATAACCGAATTGAGATTTCGCAATTGGGTCAAAGTCACTTAAATGACGACACGTGATGTTGATAAGAGTTAATGATCATGACATGCATGCAAATATTGTAGCAGAGTAGAGTTATGTTGTGGGCATTCATGCATGCATGGAAAATGTGGACCCTCTTCCACATATTAATTATTAATCTATATTCACTATATATATATATATATTGCATTATTCTCATGATTGTCTAAATATTCTTCTTGCAAAATTATTTCTTTTCCACATAACATAAGAATTATAATTTAATCTTCATATTTCACTATTATATATATATATGATTGGTGTTATGAATGATTAAGCATATAGACAAAACGAGGTATAATTTATAAAGAGTACTCTAGCTTGTAGTTATAGCCTGTATAATAAAGAAATATAAATATGTATAGGCGTATAGCAGTACTTCGCAGATATATATAATATGGTCCAAGAATCAGGCCAAAAAAAATATAATATGGTCCAAGAAGACCTATTTAAGTTTGACTTTCGTGTTGCACGCAGCTATTGTAATTAACTTCTTTATATAATATATATACATATATATATCGATGAGTTCAATCAGAGTCACAACAGAGACCGAAGGTTTCCATTCATTTATTGCTAAAATTAAGCTTCATATTCAACGAAGGAAGCTACCTCATGAATCATGATTCTCTTACACTTTCTTTTAATCAAAACGCAAAAAGAACTTGTAGAAAAATCAATGCTGATGTATATCGATGTATATTTGTGTTTCAATTCAAGAGGTAGAGTAGTGAAGTGGTAAGAATTTCTTTATTCTTAACTAAATATTAGAGGTTGAATTCTTAATTTTAGGTATGGAGCAAGAATAAATCTTTGGGTTAGTTATTCAATTTATCAAAATACCTATAAGTTTATGAAGAAATTAATTATTGTTACTAATGATAAATATCTTAAATAAAGCTTAATTAATTAAAAAGAAAGATATATATCTATACTATATTATATGCGTTTTTATTGCTGTTATTTGAATATAAAATATTATATAAAAAAGAAAATTAAACTTTTACTGAAGTCAAATTCAAAGTAGGGCTACAGGCTATTGATCAAAGGAATGCGTTGAATTTCGGTAGGTATTAAGTGAAACGTATTACAATAATGCTCAGAGGAGAGGTTGACAATTCATTATTCAACTTGACAGAAAAAGATATCTATATATTACATATATAATACTGATGCCAGTGGGCTTTCTATATATATATATATATATATATATATATATATAGGGGTCTTCTGGTCGTTCTCCCACTTATAGTAAGATACAAAATATAACATTGCATGTAATTAAAATAAGAGAAAATTTATTATTTGATCTCTCTTTTTTTTACTGAATTGACAATTTGATCCCTCATTTATTTTACATACATAACGGGCACGCAAAGCCCTAGTATATATATATATATCTACTAAAGGATTTATTGATATGGCAACGTTCATCGGTATGCTTACTAATAAAGCAATAAGTGTGTTCATGCATTCAACTAACTCAGACTTGATCAAACTTTTAAAATAAGATTGGGTTCAAAATCAAATTGAACTTGGTATCGAGAGAGAATTTCTTTTCCTTAGTCATAAATTGAGAATAAATTCATTTGTAGATTTTTTTTTTAAAAAATTGTTTTTTAAATCTCTCTATCAACTTGCATATTAAGATGTAAGAGAGAAAAACCATCCAAGTGTCTAGTCTAAAGATAATAATAAAAGCAAGATGAACTAAGCCTGATAGAACAAATGAAAAAATTTTGAGGATTAGTATATATTAGCTATAAGGTGTGGCATCAATTGTTCCATGACGGAAGTCTAGGTATGGGGTCAAGTCATAGTCAAACCATAGCGCTTGGTCGTTTGCTCTATTGTGCGTTATGGAAAGAGAGTTGCGCCCTTGCTAACCGTTATAACTTTTGGCCTAGTGGTAAGCGCTTGATCCTAACAATTGGTATCAGGTTCGATTCCCAATAAGACAATTACTAAGAGGGAGATTGTTAGCCAAAGTGTAGCATCAATTGTCCCATGGCGAAGGCTCCGATATGAAGCCAAGTCATAGTCAAACTATGACACGTGGACGTCTACTCTACTATGGGTTATAGAAAGAGAGTTGCGCCCTTCCTAAAAACTATAGCTTTTGACCTAAATGAGATTTTAACCTCTATTATTTGTTTTCATTACTTATTCATTTTTTACTTAATTACTTTAGAACTTTTTAAATTTAGAAGCATTCTACAGAAACAGATGGAACAATTGATTTTATGTGTTTGTCTCTCTCCTCATTTAATTTAGGCAAAAGATCCTTTTGTGCCCCTAACGTTTGGGGTCAGTTTCAGTTATGCCCCTAACGTTTGTTTTGTGTCAATTATGCCCTCAATGTAAAACGTTGGTGTCAATTATTTATACCCTAACCTCAATTTTTTTTTGCCAAAGTCCTATGTTGGTCCTTCAAGTTTGCTCAAAATTCTGTTTTGGTTCCTCAAGTCTCCGACGAACTTTCCAAAAAGATACATGGAGGCCCCGACGACTACGAAAATTCCTAATCCAAGGTTTTTTTGACCTTCTGAGTTCAATGACGGCCTTCATTTTGTGAACAAATGATTGGAAATATGATTTTCGGCTACTATGTAATTTTCCGGCTACTATGTAATTTTTCAACGGCTTGCCAGTCATTTTTTTTTTGCAAAATGGAGGCTGTCATTAAACTCAAGAGGTCAAACAACCTTGGATTAGGAGTTTTTGTAGTTTTCGAGGCCGCCGTGTATCTTGCCGGAAAATTCGCCAGAGATTTGAGGGTCCAAAACGAAACTTTGAGCAAACTTGAGAGACCAAAATAAGACGGCCCAAAAAAATGAAGTTAGGGTATAATTGACACCAACGTTTCACATTGGGGGCATAAGTGACACAAAACAAACGTTAGGGGCATAACTGAAACTGACCACAAACGTTAGGGGCACGAAAGGGTCTTTTCCCTTTAATTTAAATGAAAAAAATAAAAAGTAGCAAATCACTCCATTCAAAGGTGATCTAATGGTGATTATATCAATTCCCAATTTAGAAACAAGGTTATAGACTTTATACTATGGAAGAGAATAAGAGAAGAAAGCAAATATTCATAATAAATTATCACAGCCATACAATCAAATTATCTTTTGAAAACAGAGAGTTACTTTTTAATCACGTTCAGCACAAATACTTGCATATGCATACAGCAGAATCAAAGTGTATCATCAATCCAATAATATATATATATAGCTATAAATTTGTATAACTATCTTAATCTTTCAAGTTGTATACACAGCTTTGGATTTGAATCCCCCTAGCTAGACAATATCCTATCTTGCACTTACTTCAACTCTCGAAACGTCTGAACCAGTCGCTTATAGTTCTAGCAAGAATTTTAGTCTCATTCAAAGATAGAGATTTCAGGCCTTGTGCAATAGCATCTGCTGGAGTATACAGATCTCCCACTTGCCATTTTGGATCCTGATCATCAACAAAATCAATCAACTTCCAGTAGTTATAGATGGAAAAAAAAAAATGTTATGAATTTAAGTTTTATATCAATAAAAAATAATTTATTTTAAAATTTTCTCCAAATTTGGTAGGATTTAACTATTCATAAGGTCTAGAGATGAGAACTAATAACCAAAAATAGAAATCATAGTACCATATTCATACTCTATCCATAATCATCCTCGTTGATATCTACAGATTTATTCATCAAACCAGAAATAGCAGAGGAGTGTATGCCACCAACAATGTCTTCTAGAACAATCAAACAAAAGAAACTGCTAAAGTGAAGTCCTTTTCTTTTTTGTATAAAAAAGAAACTTTTAAGAAGAATATAGTTCTTTTCAGTTCTCTTCTTTTCATCGTACTATTTTGTGACAACCACTTATTCATAAAGCTTTCGCTACAAGAATCTACAGAGATGCTTTGTCATGAAGAAAGAAAGTCACTGTTATGATAACTTGAAGAATGCAGATTCCATCAAAGACAAAGACTTATTCCACTGCAATGAGGACTTTTTATTTTACCTGTATGCAAGGCGTGATGTGGTTACCGCTTAGTTGAACTTTTTCTAGAGTACCTTTGAGAGAATCCACGCGAGGGTTTAGCGTTTCCTCAAGAATATCAGTCTCATCAATCGTGTCAGAATTGAACTTCACCTAGAGAAAAAAAAAAGTGATGCACATTAACTATATTATAAACTATAGCTATCATAATACAGGAATGTTCTGCAAGGCATCATACAAACCAGCAGTGTGTGCTTAACATTGTATGAACTCCTAAAGCGATCGCGATTTTCAGATGGTGTTGGCTTGAACTCTGACACCCCTTTTGTAACCTGACAGATATATCCACTTATTGATACAGATAATGATTCGGTTGTTTATGAATCAATGTCCAATGGAAAGGGATCATATTGACACATTCAAATGCATCAAGCAGAAACCAAATTATCTAGAGTAATTTCATTCAGGGATGGCTGCAACACAAACCTCATTCATTACTGATGGCAACTGGTCAACAAATTTAGTTACTGAAGTTAGAACTTCCTGCTCAGTTTCCTGTATGATTGACCCAACAGCATCCAGCATCATCTTCCACGCATCTCCTATGTTTAGGTTGCAGGTGACAAATATAATCATCGATAATAGACAAGTTCAACACACATAAATATGCACACACTATATGTATTAAATGGATGGATGACAATTTTGTGTTTACTGTAGTGCTGGTAATTCTAGTTCAATATTTTATAGGTAGAACATTGTTCTAGGAAATTGAGGTCGGAGTGACTTGGAGGTGCATAAGTAGTCAGAACTCTGGAATTCCAACGAACAGAGAGAAAGCTACAGACAGGATTAAGTATTTCAAGCAAGTGAACTGGGAAAAACAACAATTCAACAATTCACAGTTTGACGGTGAAAAATTATAAACAGTGCCTAGAGGTTAAATATTTTTCACTTGAACTTCAAATATTTATTTTCTACTTTTCTACCCTTGTCTTCTCCCTTTGTTATAAACAGTCTGACGGTGAAAAATTATAAACAGTGCTTAGAGGTTAAATATTTTTCACTTGAACTTCAAATATTTCATTTTCTACTTTTCTACCCTTGTCTTCTCCCTTTGTTAATCATAAGAAAAAAATTCTTTAAGTTAAACTCAATCTCTCTTTCTAGCATTTTAAACATTCAATTTCTTAATAAATCATAAGGACTAAGTCACTAAGTCATTAATTTTTATTTGGTGCAAATAATGCCTTATATTAAAAATAAAGTGTATTATGTTTTCTAAATAAAAAAAAAAAAAGAATCTGTAAGATTTTACGATCTTATGATATTGCTTGCAAAATCACAGTCCTACTACGAACTGATCCTGCATAAGATTGGAAAAGAAAAGTTCCTGCAAAATCATAAGATCTTACAATCTTAACAACACAAGTAGGAGCATAGAGCAATAAAGCAAATATGTATAGTATATACTTTTAGTAAAACCAGTTAGTAAGGAACCAAATATAAGCTTTAAAGATGCCAAATATAAAGCGTACACTATATCTCTGCAAAACTTCAAAGCAAGTGAACCAGAAGGCAGAAGCAAATCTAAGGAGCTAGCTACCTGAGGCACTTCTCGCCATTGTATAAACCGGAGTTGCTTCGACAGCCGGCATCATCTGGCTGACTACAGGACCTAACTGCATAGTAGCACCGCAAACTTTCAGAGCACAATTTAGAAAAACAATTTCAAGAATAAAAGCTGCCCTTTTTGTTAAGGTTGCCTACAAAGATTCTTTGAAATCAAAATTTGCAGTATTTAGCATTTAACAAAGCATTAGTGTCAATCAATACCTGCTCAAAGTAAGGTACTGCCTCCGTTGCTGGTCTGTTGTTGTATGAGATTATGACATTAGCCTTCCACAAGAGACATGTACCTTTTCGTCATATTTCTCGAATTGCTATAAGTTACTTTGAAATAATAAAACTTCACAATGTGCATTATGCTTCCACAAACTGAAATATGCAATAGAATCAAACATATATGATGCACAGATATATAGAGAGTAAGCATATAAATTAGTCCTTAAAAGATACACGAGTTAGTAACTCAATCATTGAAAGTCTAATTTACACTCTTTTAACCTTGAAAGTCATGAAATTAATACATTTTAATCCTTTTGTCTTCACAAATTAGTCCCTAAAAAATATGCTTAAAGGACTAAACTGTATTACCTCCACGACTTTCAAAGACCAAATTGTATGTTTACTCATATATATATACACACTAATTCAGTCTTATGATGCTGCAGAAGCGAAAAGAACAAACCTTGGGTATCTTCTCATCAAAATAACTTCCTATGAGTAGCTGAAGAAGCGCACCATTGCTAGAAAACAAATATATACGTTACTTTCTTGCCATTGATTCCGGTAAGATTGTTACTCAGGAAACCCATTAATTACCTATGGCCAACAGAGAAAAGAGGAAGGCCTTGAAGCTGGGAAGGTGACAAATTGGCTTGAGGCAAACCAGACGTGAGGATTTTATCCAAGCAAGCATGGAATCTCTCATATACTTGTCTGGTAGCTTCAGCATGGTCAAATGTTACATTATAAGGCACCAAAACAACAAGAAAACCCTCCTTAGCCAAAAACTCAATTAAGTAGCTGCACTAAGCAAATCAAACCACGAGATTACCAAATGGGAATTGTACATATTATACTCTAGAATATTATACTATGAATCAAAACTTAAAAAGTAAATTAACGATTAGGTCTTTGAAGTACGAAATTGAAAAACATTTCATCTTTAAAGTACGAAATCATTAAAATTAATGGGGAAAGTAGTGTACCCGTAGGTTACTTCAGGAACAGCACCAATAAAAGCACCTCCCAAGAATTTGATGATTGCGCGAGGTTTGGGACGATTTGGGGAAGGGGGGATCACCAAACAAGAATCGATTTTGGTATAAACGTTGTTGCTATTGAATCTGAAGTTACTGTCTCTGCCTCTAAACAAGTTATTTGAAACCATTTTTGCTGCCGAAGAAGCCATTTTGAGATTGCGAAATGAAGAAGGGGTGCGAAAGTGAGGGCATTTATCTGAAACTCCATGTGGGTATGTTAATCTACGAAACCCACATAGATTTTTCGTCTTCTTCGAGGAGAATATACATCTGAAACTTAACGACGAAGAGGAGGAGGAAGTAGCTAGCTCCATTACTGACTCACAATTCACAATAGTGAGCGACAAGTCCGCCAATTTGAATATTGAAGAAAAAAAGAAAAGAACGTATTTATTTATGAAAAAGAAAAAAACATATGGAGGTAAAATTTATTTTGATAATTTTCTATATTTTGAAATGATTATTCTCTAATTATCAATCGAGATTACCATTCAATATTTATTAATAAAAATGATTAAAATGTATTTAACTTTTAACTTTAAAAAAAGCACTCACAATCCTTAAATTTTAAAATAAAAAAAATGTGATTATTTAAAATTGTTAAGTGATCTAAATGAAAAGTTGAAAATCGTCTATTCAATGATTGACAAATAATTTCATAACAAGAAATATATAATATTAATTTTTATTTTTATCTGACCAATTTTTTTGACCTGTATGTTTATGATATTAGTTAAAAAAACCATTTTAAAAATATAGTTTTTTAAAAAATATATAAATCTCAAAATAATTTAATGATAAAATTTCAAAACTTTAAGAAAACAATATTATATGAAATGTGATTTATGCATGTGTCATAAAATTAAGGAAGTGTATTAGGAATTATTGGGATAGTTATAGATATATAGATATATTATAGCCAATTTTTATGGATGTTTTTTTCTCGAAAATAAACAAATTATGGATGTTGTAAACGACACAAACATATGTTGAAGATTTTGCCACGATTTTGCAGTTTCTTCCTCTACCATTGTTGCTACCCAATTGCCCATTGGATCAACAATTTAGCAATTGAGTGGCTACGTAATACTTTTTTGGGCTTCCTGTCCCAATATGAGCCTGTAATGGCTGGCCATAGAAAAAGATATAGTTTTGATTATGAAATATGAACATGTAATGGGAGGAGAAACTAACCGGGGAAAATAAATCTTACATAAAAGCAATGTAAAATTTGGAGTCTCTATTTTCCCCGCTCGTGTATTGCTTGAGGGTTTGCTTCTTTCTAATTTATTTGTCATCATTCTCGGGAGTTTAGGGTTGAGCTTTATTGTTCTTTTATTCCCCTTAGTAGGTTTCTTGTTTCTCCCGCTCGATGTAGCGGTTGTTGTATCTCATCTTTCATGATTTTTCCATGACTAGACCAAAAAAAAAATTATGAAATATGAACTAAAAATATCACCTCCCCTTATAAAATTATTGAAAGCTTATTTAAAAGTAAAAAGTCTCACTATCAAATTTATTTATGTTTGTTAAACTTAAAGCTTACGTTGTATTTAAATCTAATTTTATATATAATAAGACATAAAATATAATAATACATTAATACCTAAGACTTGACATTTATTTATTTCAGTTTCAAATGCACTCAGTGACGGAGATAGGGGGGCTGCCCCCCCCCCCGAAAATTTCAGTAGTTACTACAAATTAGTCTTAATATAATTTAATTGTATGCATTATAATTCCAACAGCCCCCCTTTAGTGTTAAAAAAAAATTTCTGGCCCCCCTTGTTAACATTTTTGGCTCCGTCACTTATGCACTCATACTTCCATCTTTTGAGATGAGATGAAAGAATTAGTTACAGTATCTCTAATTTTGCTGTATCTAGATTTGAAACAAGAGAAATATGATTAAATTCATAAAACTAATGACTTACTTTTTAGCCTGATTTCATATTCAATTTAATTTTATTTATCGGTGACTCCAACTAGACAAAGAAAAAATTCACTAAATTTAACTCGTAATTCCGATTTAATCGTATTTGGGTTTAAAACGAGAGAGATATGATTATATTCAATAGTTACGAACTAATTATGAAACTTTTAGAAAATATTAAGGACCAAAACAAAATGAAAAAAAATAAGAAGGACCAAAATGGAACTTTAAATAAACATTAGAGATAAAAATATGTTTTTGGCCATAAATTTATGATCAATATATTTTCGAGATAATTCCCGATATTCCCTTTTGATTTATCTCTTTAACATAGAAACAAGGAAAGAACTCAAAGAAGGATGAGCTTCGGTGAAACTTGAAATATGAAAAGATCTATGTCGAATTATACAAATATACGAGCCCCAAAAAATAAATAAGTGAAATTAAGCATAAGGTAAGAACTAAGGAGCAGAGTAATTTCTAAGGATTTGTGCGTGCGTGGTCTCGTTTCAGACTTTCAGTATCTCTCACAACACAAGCAGTATCAGATTCCGTCATCGGAATCGACGAAGCTACATTGAGCCATGGCCGACCGGCGTATCAGATCCGACGACCCTTTCCTTCGTAATTACCAGCCGTCGGAGTTGCGAATCGCTTCCGAGTTCTTCACCACTTGGCTTCCCTTTCTCTCCAAAGATCTGTGCCGTCACTGCACACAAAAACTCTCCGATCGCATCCGTTCAATCGACCCGGGTAAGCAAATCTACTTCCCCCATATCGCGTTTAGGTTAATTTCGTTTTTCTTTTTCTGAAAAAAAGTTGGGTTTTGGTTCGTTGTGGATTTCTTAGTCCAATTTGAGCCATGTATTTGAAAGGCGATGGCTTTTCTGTGTTTGCGGAAGTTTCTAGGTTACTTTGTGGTAATTTTTGTCAGTTCTCACATGCTGCATGCGCTGTAACGTGTTGATAGTTAACTGATTGGAGTTTTTTTTTTTTACCCCTTTGACGTCTTGTAGATCCTAATGGTGATGCTCATAGAGAGCAGTTTGATGAGAATTCGAATGGTTCTGTTGCTAATAATATGCCATCACATGAGACGAGTGACAATCATGATGATAATTGTGATACGAATTCTCTTGGGAGTTGGAAAGACGGAGCAGAAGCAAGTTTCTCCGGTGATGCCTCTGGGTGGTTTGAACCAGTGTCTGAGATTTCTGCAAGTGAAGTGACTTATGAGTCCCCAGTAATTGAGACCCCGAGTCCTCGTATGTCTTGGGCTGACATGGCACAGGAGGATGAGTTTGGTGAAGAAGAACAAGAATTGGACAAGCTGGCAGCTAATGCAGATCCTTCAGAGGTAACTTCAGCTAAAGTTTCTGAGAAACCTAAGTTGTCCAGGGAGCAGCGGGAATACATTAGGTTCATGAATGTCCGGCGTAAGAAAGATTTCATATGCTTTGAGAGGGTTAACGGAAAGCTTGTTAACATTCTCGAAGGGCTCGAGCTCCACACTGGTATTTTTAGTGCTGCTGAGCAGAAAAGGATAGTCAATTTTGTTGCTTCACTGCAAGAGATGGGAAGAAAGGGAGAATTGAAAGGTTTGTTGCCTCACTATGCTTGTGCGCTACATGTTTTTTTGTTAGTTTGTGTTATAAGAATTTGTGTTGTTTTTGTCATTGACTAATGAGGCTAAAGGTCTGAGCTCTGATTGATATCTTTAACATATTGCATCTTACTAAAAACTGACCAAAATGTTTACTATTAACTACGTAGGAGGCCATTGTTCAAAATAATGAGAGCAGAATGCCATTTTTAATATGGGCAACAGTGCCTTTCATTTGAATTTCCAACTATGTTGTTTTTCTCCATGTGATGGTTTTTACTTTTAACATAAATTGACAAAGAATATTCCAATATTTGTCGTCCGATTTACTAAGTTTAGGAAATACTGCTGCCTGTATTCTCTGGTTTTAGGTATGTGAGAAGTAAAGACATCGGCGTCTGTATCTTACTAAGTGAATAACCAAAATTTCATTACCCCTTTTGTCTTCATATTTTTAACAGATTTGAAAATTGAAACTACAGTTGGTAGTGTTTTTTTCCTCTTATTTAAAGTTTATTTTTAGAGTATAATCAACTTACTCCTATTGTTCTGTAGCACAGTCGCTGACTAGGAGATTATACAGATAGACAACCAGATGCTTAAAATTACTTGAATGATCTATTGGCTTTTATTTACAAATTATAAGCAACAACCTTATTTCGATTTCTCTTTTGTTCTATTATAATATGTTTGTAGCATGATTATGATCCTATTACAATTGGCTCTGATCCTGAGAGTTCAGGTGATTGTAATTCATGATCCTATTAACTATACTTAGGGTTTAAACATATCCTTGTTGTTCTAATTGGACGTGGGGTTTATAGAGGCATTTCTGGGAGGTGACTTAACATGTTTACTGAAGATCCAAAGATCAGACGTCTGTTATCCTTGTTCTCACTTCTCAGTGATTATGAATCCTGAAATAGGCTAAACCTATGTACGCATTGTTTAGGAGCTTTGGTTTTGTTGAAATGTGCTTCCCTTGTCCTATGAATTTTTCTTCTGCCATCTATTTTAGCTATTACTAAAGTTAAGTACAAACAATATAATGGCTTGCTATCTGATAACTACCAATATTGCTCACCTTTTCTTATTTTCTATGATATTAATGTTTGCCTTAAGTTCTTTACAGCCCCACTTGATAGATGATTTGTTCAGTCATCTAGTGAGTAGTGTTATCACCTATTATGACCTCTTTATTTTTTACTATAAATATTGTCTTGACCAATCAGTTGTGAGAGGCAAATTCTGACTATTGAAGTGGAGCGGGGAATAGAATGTGAAGTTTTACCTCAGTGGGAGGTGCTAAGTTGTGTAGTTGTAATTTCACTCCTTTTGAATTTCATTGGTACCAAAAACTTAAGGGAGGTCCATGACTTTGGGAATAATAAAATATTTAAGATCTATCACGTTGAGCAATATTGATGGCAGGTGAAATAATGAATTTTGGATCATGGGATGCCTATGCTAACTACCATCCAGAACACTTGAAACAAAAATTATTTTCTTTTTCCCCATTTGTTAATTATGTTAGGTGGTATTACTACTGAGGGACTAGTGGTATTCATTCTTCTTAACTCTTGCAGATCGAACATATACAGCTCCACAAAAGTGGATGAGGGGCAAGGGACGACAGACTATCCAATTTGGGTGCTGTTACAATTATGCAACGGTTAGTCTACCTGTTATGCCTTCTTTACATTTTTTATTTATTCTACCCGCCTATGCTTTACATGGAAATAGAGTAATTTAAATACCTAGGTCGCCCCAGTATAATAGTCACAAATGAGTTCGATTGGGGGATGAAACTCTCATTGTTTAACATTCTGCTTACAGGATAAAGGTGGCAACCCACCTGGCATTCTTCAGAGTACAATGGTAGATCCTTTACCTGATCTTTTTAAGGTCATCATTCGACGACTGATTAAGTGGCACGTACTTCCTCCAACACGTGTGCCCGATAGTTGCATTGTGAATGTTTATGAAGAAGGGGACTGTATACCTCCACACATAGACAACCATGATTTTGTTCGACCATTTTGCACAGTGTCATTTCTTAGTGAGTGCAACATAGTTTTTGGATCCAACTTAAAGGTGATAGGTGCTGGTGAATTTGATGGTTCATTTGCCATTCCCCTGCCTGTGGGGTAAGTATCCAGTGTGGATTTATTTCTCATACTTTGTCATGTTAATTTTTCAATTTATTACAACTTGACATTAAATCTGGTTGTATTGAGCTTTAACAACTAAAAAGTAATAACTGCTATAAAGATTTGAGAATCTTATATTAGCCTTTTTCCTACAGATCTGTACTTGTCTTAAATGGAAATGGAGCTGATGTAGCTAAGCATTGTGTGCCAGCAGTTCCTACAAAAAGGTACATATGAAATTATAAATCTCAAACCCCCCC
>QANZ01050193.1:133534-220236 GCA_003254925.1 Chamaecrista fasciculata | reverse complement strand
CCCCTCCCCTCGGTTCTCACTCTGTTTCTTACACTGATGACTCGTTATTGATGCATTCTCATTGTTCTTTCATTAGGATATCAATCACATTTAGAAGGATGGATGTTTCGAAACGGCCTATGGGATATGTTCCAGAACCTGATCTGCAGGGGATCCAGCCATTGGTGTTTGAACCCAATTTGGAGAAGAGATTTGGTGAATCAAAACCTAATCGTCATACAAGGAGACAGAGAGACAGAAGAGGTCGTAGAATGGATGCAGCAGGACCTGCTGTTGGAAGAGATAGAAATTTTGAGCCTCGTGAGGTAACTCAAGGTGCACAAGGGCCTCCGAATAGGCGGTATAGGGGAAGGTTTGGTGGTTGATGGATGCAGCCTTGTTAGGATTTAAGGTTCCTATTGGCTATGGTCACGTGATTTTGAACAAGTTCCTAAGAAAGATATACAGAGCATGCATATCTCTATACTTACTATATCCATGCACATTCAAGTTGGTTAATTGGATGCTTAGGTATTTCTCCTAAGCATTGTGAACTTGGAAATCAAGAATGGTCGCTATCTGGTGATAGGAGTAATTGTGATTTGTCTTTTTTAGTATTAAGCCTAAATATAGGCATAAAATATGCACCTTGATGCTCTTTAAGACCGGGATTATTCTTTATTGAGACTATGGTTGTGTTGAGAGATCAGGTTAGATATTACAGTTGGATCAACTGCTTCAAAGTTGCTTGTTTGCGTATACAGATGGAGCTTAAGTACTTTAAATTAGACATGTTAGCTGCTGCTTCATTAATATGGATTGTGTATTTTTGCTTTTTCCTCTTGTTTACTCGGGAAGTGAGGGGTCTTCGTCATCTGTAATTTACATTATTATACTTAAGTGGATCTCCTCCACTACTCACGATTATGCTATCAAGATTTTTTTTGTATTGCGCTTATTTGTATACTATCTATTTGTGATTCTTATTTCTTTTGTTTATTCGTTTGAAATTGAATGCTGCCTGTGTGGAGGTTTGCTTTATCATCCGATAGGTTATGATCCATACACTATATAATTTTATGGTTAGGGTACAAGATTTCTTCATGACACGAGAGGATATGAAGCCTAAATATTTCGGCTATGGCAAAAATAGCCAAATAAATTCTTGGGTTTAATTCTAAAGAGCTTTTCTAACTTTCCAAGTAAGAAAAAGAAAACACAAATACCTCTTTTACGATCATCATTCTATATTTATATTGTAGATTCTGAAATTGATATTGAAAGACAACATCATTTTAGTAATGATAACATGATAAATAAATAAAATTTTATTTTAGTGCTTGAAAATTTAATTGTAGCAGCTTATTTTCATTTATAGATTCAGACCTTGATAACTCGAACTAGATTGACTATGATCCAATTGTTTTGGTTGGACTTACAACGTAAAAGAGGCAAGTGAGGTTAGACAGAGGAGACAGGAGAGAGATGGACAAGATCAAGTTCCAAAGAGCTTAACTTTTCCATATTCCTTAAATTAAAATATCTTAAAAGAGATACTAATATCCAAATTAAAATATATATATATATATATATATATATAAATTTTACATTCCCTTCTGCAATTTCTTCCTTTCTCTTTCATTTCTTCTTAGTTCCCAAACATATCTTAGTGCACTTGGTATCACGGGCATACAACAAATTAATGGACAAAAACAAATATCTAAAGGGAAGAATTAACATTAGTATACGCCTTAAAAATTTGAAAGGAAGTCGCTCTATGACTTGAATAATGAACAACTCACATGTAAATGTGTAACAGTTCATAAACCAACATCCAGGGAACATCTATCTAAACATACATGTATTCACCACCACGAACAGCGTTTTCAGCACCCTTCCTCTCTTCTTCTGCTTCCTTTTCACGTTCCTTCCAACTCTCATAGGCATGGTCATCCGTTTGCAGCTCATACCGACAAATAGGACAAGAATTGTGCTCATCCTGCAACATAAAGGGTAAGATTTTAACAATGATTCAAAGTTGGTTCGAAGAGGGACACAACAAAATCACAAGTTCCACCAAAAAAAAATTTAACAAATAGGGGGAAATTCTGAACTATACCAGCCATGGTTTTAGACAAGGTGGGTGGAACGTGTGCCTGCAAGGCAACTCTTGCATTTTGTCATTTAGAACCAAGTTTTCCTTGCAAATTGCACACTCTGCATCTTGCCCCAGCTTAGCGAGGATTTCATCTGTAAGAGTAATAACCGGAAGTTTTGCCACAACTTCTTTACTTGCGGGAGGGACTTTTGGAGCTACTGGTAAACCGTCATCTACCATCTAAACAAAAAGAAAATAAAGCAATATTTACCCTTAACAAGGTGGTGCAAAGTGTAGTGTAACAATTAAAGAACCATTTATATATACAAAAGGCATATATATTTTTCAGAAAACATATCCACAAGAGGAAAATTGACAAGTAACAAAAACCAAGTGAATTCAATTGAGTGGTAGGTTAATTACATTTAATAACCCTTAAAACTCTGAATAAAGCATTAACTTAGATACTCTAAGGAGGGGAGGGACAAGGCACTAGTATTTTAGTAGGTTGTTAATGCGGTTTCTTAGCTAATCTTGAAGAAACACTTTCTTGAACCTATCTTAAACATATGTTGAGCTTTAAATTACTTCTAAGTGACAAACCTAGCTCAGATGGTTTGGTTTACTTATGATCCAAGTTCAAACAATGAATAAGCCACATATATAAAAATTATTTGACAACATAAACTGAACCTAGAAATTCAAAGCCATGTTGATATCTGAATAAAGAATTGGATCTAAGTGACCAAAGATCAACGAAGAATACCAGTGGTACAACATCCTCCAATCTATTTAGAAGATCTTGAAGCATATTCTCAGCATTTTCTAGTGAGTTATCATCTGCCGAGAAACTTTGAGAAGATTCAGCAGCAAATAGCGTAGCAGCTGTTGTCATGAGGTTTGACTGCACCAGCCATTGGGGCTGAGGTGGCTCTGGATCTACAGTGAGATGTCCCTCAAAAAGATAACCTAATCAACACAAAACACGATAATACACAGGGAAAGAAAAAAGGTACATTATATTTCAAATCTTCGTAGATGACAATAACATCTCGAAAACAAAAGAACCAAGTTGGTGAAAGTCACCTCCATTAGCAGGATTTCGTGCAGGCTGTGAAGCTAGTGATGGATCATCTCCTAGATGTAAATTTTCTTTCGCCATAGAAATGCAACCCTTCAAGTGTTCCTTCTCAGAAGAATCAGAAGTAAGCGATTCAGCCAGCTCAAAAAGCCCTAGCCCGGCATTCCAGAAACCTGGTGCTGTATACCTGGTCTTCAACACAGTAGCAACTCGGCATATAACAGAATAAAACTGCAACCAGAAGCAAATAATGGTTCCAAAGTTACAATACAATCTATAGAACGATGACGAATCCAAACAAACTCAAGAAATTGAGAAACAAAGAAAATCAATCACAGAAACGGCGAGTAAAATTCAATCGGAAAACGCAGGGGTAACAAATTCATACGGATTTGCGGAGAGAGGGAGAAGCGGATGAATATTTTTGTTGAAGGAGGGATCTAATAGAGAAGACGGCATCCTCGAACTTTTGCTTCTTCCCCAACTGTTTCTGCAAATCCTCCAATTGCTGTTTCACCAAATCCTCCGATTCCATTTCGAATTTTCGATCTTCTTATCTCGAATCAGAATTCGAAAGAGGCGTCGTTCGCTTCTTTGGGTTTATAACTTTATATCTATCCTTTGGAAATTGATTTTCTTGTTCAAGGGGAAACCAACCTCCTCGCTATAATTCAATTAATTACAGAAAAAAAAAATATCAAAGAAAGAATTACAGAGAATCTAAAATCCTTCTTGCACAAGGCAAACCCAAAAAATCAAAATTGACTCCAAATACGTCTTTCTCAGCTAGACAGCAAACTGTCTCCATCCACCCCCAGACTCCATTTATTTAAAAGAAATCAACTTTTTATTTTTTTAAATTTATGTTATAATTATAATTTAATTTTTAGATATTAGACATATATTTTTAATACTAATATTTTTTTTATAAATATCAATTCACCGAAATATATTTTATATTATATTTTAAATAGGGTAATTAAACTTTGGTATCATGTTTTATGGACTGATTTCACTTTGGTACTTTGTTCTTTCAAAAGTAACACTTTGATATCATGTTCTTTGCACCGTTAACATTTTAGTTCCCTGTTATTTCAAAAGTGACATTTTGATACCTTGTTCTTTGCATCGTTAACACTTTGGTACCATAACAAAGATAGAATAGGATAACAAATAGGGGTGTTCACGGGTTGGGTTNCCGATTGGACTGGCCGATCCGATCCGATTTCAACAATCATGCTTAATAGAGTTTTGAATGGTAAATGGTTGACATTTTATGTTGCAAACACGCAAATTCTTAAAGTGAAGCTAAATGGTAGAAAATGATATGGCAAACATGTGTTGGTGACTTGGTAGGAGTGAGCGCGGGCTGGGTTGGGGCAGGTTGAGGGAAAATCCCAGCCCAATCCGCACATCAATTTACGGGTTGGGTTGGGTTGAGTTTTATAATTTTTAAAACTCAACCCGAACCAATCTAACCCGCAGAGTTGCGGGTTGGGTTGGGTTGAACCCGCGGGTTGAGTTTTTAAAATTTTTTTATAATTTTCATAATAAAAAAAATATTATTATAAATTTATGAGTAGTGAATAAAAAAAATTACACAAAAAAATTTAAAAAACATAGATTTTATATATATAAATATAAATCAATTAAAATATATTCCATAACATATGTAAATGTAATACACATATGTAATTATGTAAATTTTAAAATCAAAATATCTTATTTATAAAGAACTAATAATATAAATACATAAGAAAGCATACAAAATTTATATAAATATACATAAACGTGTATAAAAACTAAATAAAAAAAATTTATATGCGGGCTCGCGGGTTGGGTTGGGTTGAAAAACTCTGAACCCGCAACCCAACCTGCAAGTGTGCGGGTTGAGAATTTTAAGCCCAAACCAACCCGCGAACCCCAAACCAACCCAACCCATAGCAGCGGGTTGGGTTGGTTTCTGCGGGCTCGCGGGTTGGCGGGTTGGTTTGCTCACCCCTAGTGAAATCGGTCTATAGAACATGGTAACAACAGAAATAACAGAATATCAAAATGTCACTTTTGAAAGAATAGGGTACTAAAATATTAATGGTACAAAAAATAGGGTACCGAAATGTCACTTGTGAAAGAACATGACACTAAAGTGAAACCCATTCATAGAACAAGATACCAAAATGTAATTTATCCTTTTAAATATAATTGGATTGGAGTCTGGAGAGTTCGGGGTCTATTTTTTTTTTTTAATATAACGGATTCAAATATGAAATATTAGTGTTGTACGATATTGTTTTCTTTTGGTTCAACATTTTAATTATCTTTTTATATAAAAATTACTTATACGCCCATGTTTTGATTAATAAACTTCGCAGCAATATCGTTATCAATTTAATCATCAATCTAATTTTTAAAACATTGTATAAGAGAAAAAACCAAGGAAAACGGAGAAAAGAATTCTCTAGGAGCCATTCATTAATAATAATGATAATAATATCCACCAAAAACAGCTTACATATTACAATCAATGAAGATAATCACTAATTCACTATCTCAATTAGCAATCAATCACTGGGTTAGTTTCATACAAATAATTAATCTCCACAAGCTATTTGCTTCCTTCAACAATTCAGCTAAACACTGTAACGAAAACCCGAAAAAAACAAAAAAAAAAAAACACTAAGATACAAGAAAGATTCAACAAAGAATTCTCAAATGAGGGTGTGTTGCTGTTCATACAGAAGCCTCTATTCTGGGCTCAAATGAGAAGGCAGACATGAACTCCATGACTTCCCCTTTTATGCAACATTTTGGCAATTCAATCCATGTGTTGCTCACCAAATCACACACAACATAAGTACATATCTGAGGCGAATTCAAGCATATGAATATCTGGTTATTAGCCCCCACACAATTAATATCTGCCTTCTTCCCATACCACTCATGAGACATTGCTACCGGCATCGCCGCAATCTGATGCCAACACCAGTTGGCCTCATCGTATTTCCACACCCTCAGACTCGCACTTTCCAAGAACTCCGACAGCAAAACCACCAGCATCTCGCCATTACACTCCACAACATCTATGGAGTACTCACAGAAAGCGAGCAACAATCTGGGATACTCACGGAACCATTTGCCTGTCAAATTGCAAGCTACTATCGTCCCTGAGGAGCTAAGAAAATAGACTATCTCCTCACCATTTTTGCTCGTAATAACCGACGAATATTGCTTTGATGGACTTCTCTGCATGTTACTTGCTACCACATTTCCAGCCTTACTTAGGAAGTACACGACATTGTCCTCGGTTGAATTGTGTTCCACAGAATTGTCATCAACCTTTCTCCTCAGGAAAGTCTCATCTTCCCAGGAACCATCCTCTGAGTTGTAGGATATGAAGGAGAGATTTGGAAGTTCACCGAAGACTAACACAATCTTGTAGGAGAGTTTTAGTTTGAAAGATGAACTCATCACAATGGCATTGAGGGATTGATCATGTGGAGCTAAATGCAGTGGAGGGAGATCACTACAGGATCTGCTCACAGGGTTGCATACAGTGAAGTTTACCGCGGATTTTTGGTAGCAAATCAAGCCACCAGAGGAAGCAACAGGCATGCAAGTTTGGTGAGAGTCTTCCAGCAATGGAGGAGGAAGGTGATTGAGTCTTTTCCAAGTGCTTTCGGCAGAGTCAAAGATGATAGATTGGTTAAGATTGGGAGCAACCATCAAAAAACAAGGATCCCGAGAAGGAATCTGAGAGCAGGCAAGCTTAAAACTCACAGAAGAGGCGGCTGATCTCCATCGTTTGCACACTGAGGTAAGGCGAAAGAATGTGGAAGTTGGCAGCCATGAAAGCACTCTTTCAAATAGGTCTTCATTAAGGTCATCTAGTGAAAAAGTATGGGAGAAAAGATTACTATCCCCGTTTTCTGGTGATTTCCTCTTCAAGCTTGTCCTTGGAACATGCCCATTGTTAAGTTCCTCCATTGGATAGAAGCTTGCAAGAGACAACTGCAACAGCAAAGTGATCAACATGTTAACAAATTTTCCAATTCAGAAGCCTATATTAATAATCGAAAGTCAGAAACCAATGACAGTGAATTAAAAGGGGTCGCCATGAAGTAACAAAATAAAATCTGAGGCAAAAATCAGGACATGACAACCGATTAAAGTTGCAGATAAAGAACACAGACAAAAACCCCCCATCCTCAAAGAAGAAGAAGCTTTACACTTTAGATTCGAGCAAAATTAGTAGTCCTCCCCAAACCCCAAAGAAGAAAAGCACATCTTTTACAATAACATCTGAAGAACACATGTAAGGGATCCAATAAAGACAGGAAATCAGGACGCAAAATTGCTGATTGTAGTCAGATCAAACAAAACACCCTTGCACCAGAGCCAAATGAAAAGGATATATCAGATTTTAAAAGTGGTAAAGCCAAAGTCACACACAAATATCACCTGATCGGAAGGTCTAGATGGGAAAATGAGAAAACCCAGAAATCTAAACAAGACAAGAACACAAAATCAATCAAGAGAGAAATGTACCTCACCTGATAGAAGTAACTGGAACAGCGTCCTCCTAGTGAAGTGGCTTGGGATGAATGGATAGATAGATAACAGATAGTGCTTGCTGGGATTGTAAGTTGTGACTGTGTTTATAAAGGGGGGTAGGTATTGACGAAGGAAAGAAGATCAGAAAAAAGGGAAAAAGGGTAAAGCAAGGTGAACAAGTAGGAAGAGAGGAGGGAAGCTTCGTGGGGATAGATATATGTATGTATGTATGTATGTATGTATGTATGTATGTATGTATGTATGTATGTATGTATGTATGTATGTATGTATGTATGTATATATCTGTGTATGTCAAAATACAGAACTGAACAGAATAGAATAGGTTAATAATATAGTGAAAGAGGAGGAAATAAATGGTTGACTCTGGTAGCTAGTACCTAAGGTAGGAGGGGAAAGAAAGCTTTGGATTCGGGTTGACACAAAAAAAAGAGAAGAGTGAGAGACAAAGTGGAGGCACATGAAATCACTTTAATCGACTCAAAGCCTGCATAAAAGAAAGAGAAAGTAAAACACACACACAGTTTCAAAGTCACTCACCTATGAATGTCAAAGGGGGTAAGGGTTTTGTGATTTTGTGTTGTGTGGTTAGCTGACCTGACTCTCTCTCACTAAAGCAAAAAAAGCAAACCCTATCTCTCTCTCTCTCTCTCTCTCTCTCTCNCTCTCTCTCTCTCTCTCTCTCTCTCTCTCTCTCTCTCTCTCTCTCTCTCTCTCTCTCTCTCTCTCTCTTTCTTCTTCCTCGTTCAGGAATCTTTGTCTTTTCTTTTGGCCTTGCAAATGCAAATTTGCCAGAGAGCCCACACACATACACACAGAGACACCAACTAAAAGTCAATGCTCCCAAGTCCCAACCACAAGCCAAGCATAAATTGTTCGTTTTCGAAATGAAAACCAGCCTCAGATTAGATTAAATTAAATGAAATTAAAGGGATTAATGAATATAATATAATGAAAAGAGCAAGAAAAAAAGCCGTTAATTAAGCTCACTTGTTCGTCTTTTTGGCTTCTTTTACTTTTGCCTCCACCTCGTGTGCTTTCAGATTCATCCACCATATGCGTTATGCGATGCTCATTCACACAATCACACGCCCTAAACCCTCGCAATGAGCAATGATCCCCTGCTATTGATTCCATTTTGGATACCATACACCCACCCTCCTTCTTTCCTTTCTCGTGGTGCCATTTCGGATTTTCTGTTATTTTCATCTTGAAGATTTCTTGTACATGCAAAAACCAATTAAGTGATCTCGATTAAATGCATCATTTTACTTAAACTAATCAGATGCCCTGTGGAAGGTCCCTTGTACATATATGTTTAAAGTTAATCTTGATGTGACTCTAAATGAATAGTAATTCTGGTGGGATGATTGTTAGAGATGATAGAGGTGATATTGTTGAACGTGTTAATGCCCTGGTTAAAGCTTCTACTCTTTGTATGGCTGAAGTTTTGGCCTTGAGGAAAGATTTGCAAGTGGTTAATGATTTAAATATACAGGATGTGTCTATTGAATCTGATTGTAAAAATCTTGTTGACTGGTTCAATGGGAATTTGATATTTTGTATTGGTATTGCGCAGGTTTGCTTCTTGAGGTGAGATCTTTGTCTTCTTCTATGCGCTCTTTGCAGGTAGTTTGGGTGCCTAGATTTGCTAATAAAGCGGCTGATTGGCTCGCTAAAGCTGTGTTTCGTGGGTTGTGCTGTTATGTTTGGGTCAATGGACCTCCAACCCATTTCTTGAAGATTGTACGGTATGATTTGGATGATTTGGTGTTCTTATTTTTTAGCTTTATGTTTTTGTTATTTTGGGATGTTTTTGCTTTTGTTCTTGATCCTGTTTTTGTACTGAGGTGTTGTTTTTTGTTTTATTGAATTTCTTTCCAAAAAGAAAAGGAAATTATTGTTGGATTATTTCTATCAAATAATCCTAATTGTGGATTAGCACTAATCACAAGAGTTAATTTTAATATATATATTATGTATATATATATATATTGAGTTACCAATTCATGTTGAACCATTGTCTAATTATTGGATCCGGCTATATTTCACTTGTGGGTGTAATAGAGTCATTTTGTGATAGGTCAGTCTGACTCTTAACTCATACAGGGAAAGGGCCCAACCTGCGAGACTAACTTGAACTATCAGTGTCCTATCCTATTGATAGTATAGTGTCACCTTATACCACCTTTCATATTTATATTTAATATTTTAATAAACCTTTTTTTCACTATAAATATGTGGGTATGGTGGTGGAGGGTAGAGTGCCTCAAATCAGTTAGCTCAGCAGGTTGTAACTTTCTCCAGCATTCCAGGGACTAAACAGTACAATAAGCTTCCGATGGATTTCAGCTCAATCTCAGGTACGATTTAGATTCATCCCACTAATCTAAATCCAGCAATTATTTGTTACAAAAGCACGAAAAATTGACCAACAATAAAAGAAATTCACAAACTTCAATTACAAAGAGTTTGATTTATGAGGAACCCGCTATTTAATTATTGCATTTTTTAAATAGATTATTTGGTCCCTTAAAAATTACAAATGTCAACATGTTAGTCCATGTAGCATATCTCCATTAATGACATTGATGATCTGGTCTTTAAGTGCACATGCGACACGTTAAATGTCACATATTTAACTATTTGGCACTACCTAAGGTTTGAGATTTGGAAATGCTTCAATAGTTTATGCTTTAGGAAGCTTCACGTTTAAGACAAATATTCGGGCCTGACTCAATTTTAGGCCAATTTAATTGTATTTGTTGGTCCGGTTCAGTTGGTTTAGGTGACTAGGATGCCAAAGTGACATTTAACGAGTGTCATGTAAGCATTTAAGGTTCACGTCATCAAGTAATTTAAAAGAGGGACTAAATAATTTACGATTATGATAAATGAAGGACTAAGTAGTCTATTTCGGGCCTGACTCAATTTTAGGTCAATTTAATTGTGTTTGTTGGTTCGGTTCAGTTGGTTTAGGTGACTAAGATGCCAAAGTGACATTTAACGAGTGTCATATAAGCATTTAAGGTTCACCTTATCAAGTAATTTAAAAGAGGGACTAAATAATTTACGACTATGATAAATGAATGACTAAGTAGTCTATTTCAATAAATAAAAGACTAAATCATTGACTCAATAAAAAAGGAAACCAAATAATAGGTTTCCTCTTGATTTATTCTCATTTACATTACAAAGACGTGACATGCACATGTAGCATTGTACAGAATTCTGTACTCTTATTCTCGTTGCTGCTTCACTTTTCTTTAAGTTTTTATTTCAATTCGAACTTCATCTTCAATATTATTTAATTATTTACTAGTTAGATCAAACTTACGTTAATATTTCATCTTCAATGTTTGATCATTAGTGAATCAGGTCCATAACATGATTAAGTACATTAAAACTTTAAATTTTAAGGGAAAAAAAAAAGAAGAAGCTATATGCTTTTCAATTTTATATTTTTGTCACGTCAAACACCACTTACAAACAAGCCAAAATACTATCCACACTTCCATAGTTCCAAACGCAGAAGCAAGTGTAGAAATAAATTATAAATAATAAAAAAAAAAAAGCACCCGTACCCTTTATCTATTAAGAAAAAATCTGTTACTGAGTTTGGACTCAGACATATTATTATAACTAGTGGAAATAAATGATCGCAACATTATCCTGTTCAGATATTCAAAAACATAATAATTAATGAAGTAGCCAGGCAGACAAATCTTAAGCAAAAAGTATGAATTAGAGAGGAGTTATATTCTGTCACTATAATCAAATTAGAGAATCCATCTAAAAATGTTACAATAGGATCCAAGGTTCCTGCAAATAATGAAACCCCAGAAAAAAATAATTCCCAACTCACCACCTCTTTCTTTTTGATGATGGGATAATCAAATGATATAAACAAATAATAAATATGATTAAGCCTAATTATTGTTAACTTATTCTCTCGTGATTGTAGTTTAAGAACTGTAGAGTGGTGATCCCCTATTCAACTGATGCATCTTAGCTGAGGAGGTTTCAGTGGGTGAAGAACTAATGCCAGAAAATTTAGTACGCCCCTCTTCAACTGGAATGCCAGATTCTTGTGCACTAGAAAACCCATTCCCATAATTTGACTTGAAATTAACCTCATCAGCCTGCTCTGAATGAGTCTCCTGATATTCCGTTGAAACTGAAGAATTCTGGTCGAAGCAAGGAACAACAATTGGCGAACCTGGAGAAGGACCAGACTCAGCCATATCGATATCACCTTGCTCATCCTTCATGCAACATGAAGTCTCTTCTAAAACAGATGAACATGGATTTGACCTGACCAGGTTCATGTTTCCTAAATCTTTGACAATTTGAGAACCATGTACAAGCGGTGATGATTCAACGGCACTGCGGGACATAAAGTTAGCGACATCAGAAGTTGACTCCACATTAATGTTGTCCATATCCTCAGAATGATCTCTTACAACATCAGATTTCATTCCAGTTAATAACTCCTTTTCACAGCCAGGAACCTTCAAATCTGGACTAATATCTGACGGTAAAACCCTTAAACTTGTGCAGGGAATTGCAGTCTCTGCACTAGAGAGACATTCTGCTTGCTCAGTTGAGGCCGCCTCCACTTCCACTCTGTCATTTGTCTCCTCTTCTGCCTTCCCTGAAGATTCAATTGTTTGAAGGCCTGATGGCCGAGCAAGGACCCTGTCCAAATACAAATCAAGAAATACTTTATCTCCCATCAGAATGTTTTTTAAATAAAAAAAATTACTCTTCAAAAGCACTTAAATTTAAACAACCAACTCAAATTATCTAGGGAAACTCGCTACAACTGAATATGTGACCAAGGCACAACTAGGCATAGAGTGGATTTAAAAATTGAAGCCTGCACCAGAGCAAGAGCGGAACTCAATCTTCTTTTGGTAATCCATTTCAAAAGATCAGAACACTAACTCAATCCTGGCCATGTAGTTATCAACAACACCTTAGAAGGGCAAGATATTCAAATATGTACCAATTAGTTCAACTTGTGAGCATGTTGATAAAACTACTAGTTGACTCAAAATGACTAAAATTAAACTTTCAAGATGAACTAATGTTATCTTTTTCAAAAAGCCCAGTCCCAAGCCCAACTCGTTTTCAACATAAAGTGAAAACCCAAAATGTTTATGCCAGACTAAAACAGTGTTTGACCTGAATTGAGTCTTACCTAAACACATTCTACTAAAAGAAAATTTAAATTGTCTGACAAAGAAAAAGAGAGAGAGAGAGAGAATCAGCCTCTTTCACACATGATCACATGAGTACCTGCTATATAACAGCATATATGCTCCCTGCGAAAGTACCTCCTCCAATTCCACCTCTATAACCTGAGAAATATGAGGCAGGCCAAATGAGGATGGTGAGACTTCAAGCACATTATGCACTGTATGGGAATTTTGCAGGGGTGGACACGGAAATTTTACCTTCCAATCATCAATCTTATACCATTTTCCACTGAAATCCTTGATGTAGCAGATGTAGTGACCAAAAAATGAAGCATTCAGCATATCAAGATGAACTACAACGGCATATAGGTTATAGATATCAGATCCATCTCCTTCTTCACTCATGTAAGGACTAAGATCTAAAGTTTCAGGGAAAGTTATTCTCTTATTTAACTTTCCAAATCTCCCACTCTGCACATGTATACAACTCCAAATTAGAGCTTTTTGGAGAAAAAGAATACGATGGGGAAAAAAATTACGGGGTGCAAAGTACATTGAAACCTCTCTTATTTGCTCAACATTATATATAAAATCGTAAGACTAAAACTCGCACAATCAACACAACATGAAGCATGTTTTGGCAGGTGTCTAAAGTACCACAAACCTATTAATTGATATCTGAACAAGTTAGAGCATTTAACAACAGCCTAATAAAACAGTCCAGATCAAAGTGCTCAAACCTGAAATCTTTTCAAGGCAACTGTAAGAATATTTGGAGCTCTTTTCACAGTTAGACGTTTCCATGCCTTGACATAGTCATTACACCTGCAAACAGCAGCAAAAAGTTGTATGAGACAGGACCATGCTAGACATTCCAGAAATTCCAAGGAGTCTTGGGGGGACCCATTTGTCAGTGTCTTAAGTTGTTTCATATTTAAGCAAAGTTATCTTTGCTGATGCTTCTGTTTATTCAGCCTATCTTTGATGTTCAGCCCACACCCTCTTTAATGGAGCCCTCCAAAAAAGATATACATAGGAGTTAAAGAGATAATGCTTTCAAAGCTATGTTTGCCTTTGCTATGCTACTTCTTTGCACCATTATTTACTCTCTCTATTAACATTTCTTCTTCTATCCAATATATATACACACACATATATTTGAGATTTATAATTGGAGCATCGTGTTTTTAGGTGCAGCATAAGTTTACATAATGTGGTGTTTCTGTGGTCTTTCTTACAGACCCGTACAAATATTGAGTTATCTCTGTGAGCTGTTTTTGTTAATGGTTTAAAGCTACAGAACAGCTATGTGAGATTCTTCTTTATTGACCTCTAACAGAACCCACTTTTAAACACAACAAAAAGGCAGTAGTATCTTCAATATATCAACTTAAACCAAAGAAAAAAAACAATGTTTTATAAGGCAGATGGTATCAATAACAGTAAATACAAGTAAAAAAAAATGTGACAAGATAGCCAACCATTTTAAGGCAGCAGTATCTTCTCAAAAAGAATGGCAACCTTACCCATCACATTTATACATATTATCCCCATGAAGCCACTCCTTGACAGTAAATTGGTCCAGACATTCCTCCAGGGAGGCAGCATCTCCATGAATTTCAACTGTTAAGTCCATCATATTTTCATACTGATTTGAAACCTTGTCACATTTTGTGCAAATCACCTATTTTTAGAAAAGAAAATTGAAGCCACATCCTCATACATGTCAGTGGCAAAATTACACAATTGGAAATTGATAATATAAACTGTCCAACAAGTAGAATGTAGATCCACGAGAAAATCATTACACATAAAGCTAAAGAAAGCAAATCTCATGACAATTTGTATCTACTCCACAATCACAACCCAACCAGAACGCAGAAAATCACTCCCATAATCTCGCTTCAGTTTTCCCAGGTCACCAATGTTAGCTTACAACTTTCAAGACAACTATAGTACATTCTGACTCCTTCACAAAGTTGTACATATATTGCATTCCCGGCCTCATAACTTCCTTATTCCATTAAACAAGTTAAACTAAGTGCCTCAGGACAACTATCTTTCAAAATCTTAGACATGATGGGCTTATCACATTTGAAAAACCAAGAGTATCTGGGATAAAAAAGGATTGGGGGACAATATCAATAGCCACTGTGTTGCTGTATTAAAGATATTATAATTGCATGTAGAAAAGTAAGGCAGTAAGCTCAGTAAGCTTAAATATTCCGTATGCAGATAAAAAAAAAAAAAAGGTATTTGTATTAACAGAAAGTTTTGATTTTCCTTCTGATCAGAAGCATAACCTGAGATTGAAGGTGACCACCAAAAATGTGTTGAATAAGGGTTGTCTCTTGAAGGTTAGGAGGGACAGCTCTCTCCCCACCAAATTCATCAAGGCAAACTGATTGCATTGTATCAATGGCAAACCTAAAATAACATCAGAAATCTTTAGTGTCAAAACTAAATAACTACAAGAGTCCTTAAACAAAGTCAATGAGCAGTAAACTACATAAAGTCAAGACATCACAGCAAAAACAAACAAACCTCATGAACTCATGTGCATCCTCTTGTCTTCCATAACCTAGAGTGCCACCAATATTAGGCAAACGAGAAAGAATATGCATGGGAGAAAATGCCTGTGAACTTTTCCCTGCTCGTTCAAGGTGGGCTTGAAATTCACATAGAAAGCACCAATCATTACGACTGCCTGAAAGCAATAGCTAACAACCATAAGCATGAGCAAAAGAAACAGAACCAATAAGAACTAAGAAGTAAGACGGTCTAATTTATGACATTACATTCTTGACGATGGCCTTTCTCTAACAAGTAGGCAACCAGTGGCTTTGTGAATGAGAGACACTGGAGAACCACATTAGCAAAGCAGCTGCACAGAATTGCAACAAATATTTTGTCCTTTATAATGTCAATCTAACAATAGCATATAAAAAAGCTTGTTTTGTGAGTGGTGACAAAGACGAACCTATTTCCACAATTCAAGAGTCCGCATGGAGGAAATCCCGGTTTGTTCCAATTAAAATATTTAACAAATTCCTCATAAGGAAAAAGAACCTGAAAAAGAAAAAACAGAGTAAGCTTTTCGCATGCGAAACTATATAAAGATTCAACCATGTAAACAAAGTGTAAAATATTGTTATCAAGGTATCTGTAAAAAATTACAGTTTTGGGCTGCTTGATAGGCCTGGAAGTACCGCAAGCAGGTACCAGTGCAATTGAAGATAAATTTTTACCCCCGGAAGGAGAAGATTGAATCCCACGATTAGTTACCCCACTTTGGGCGGAATTAATTCCATTAGATAGCTGAATATCCTTGCATTTTGACTTATGCCCAGATTTCCAGTGTGACTCTTGGCATGCTTGTGAGCTGACAAGTTAACCCAAGCAAAAATTAATTTCCACTCATACGAAATTAAAAAAATCAGACACAAAAGCAATATAATAATCCAATGAGAAGACTCAAGAAGCCAAAACCCTGTGATCACATCCGAAAGAAAAATAGAAAGAAAGCAATAAATCGCAATCAAGAACGAGAGGGGAAATAATAATTTGTCGGACGCACCAGTATCTAACGGCTTTGCAGCGTGAGCACTTCTTAGTGCCGAAATTTCCACAGACAACACAAACAGGATCGTCGTTGAGAGCCCCAGGCATTGGAATTCGATCAGCGGATTGTTCCCCCTCGAAATTGGCGTCGACCTCAAAGTACTTCGAGGCCGTCTTCTTCACCAATGTATGCAATCCAACGGCCACTACAAAAAACGAGAATATCAATTGCAGGAACCAATTCAGATCCCACGATACTCCAGAGACAAGCATCTATTGATGATGATGATGATGATAATGATCGACGATATTCCTCCGATCCTGTGGATTTTCATCGATTAAATTTCATGCATATATTGTCAACACGAGCTAGCTTCCGTCGACACAAATTAGGGTTCGTCGTTTAATTTTTTTTTTCTAATCTTGTGGAACAAGAACAACAAAGAAAGAGAAGAGCTACCACTATCTCTTTCTCTTAGCTCCTGCTTTCTGCCTTCGTGACTTTATAGATATAAAGGAATGCAAAATTAACGAGTCTCTCACGCTTTCTCAGTCTCTTCTTTCTTTCCAAAACGAAACACCTAGTAGCAGAAAAAGGAAAGAAATAAGAAAAGTGCGTTATCAGTATTTTGTTTATACAATAATGAATAATGAGTAACCCAAAAAGGGATGATCCACTAAAATTAAATCATAATTTCTTGTAATATTAGTTTCATTATTTTATTTTTCATATTAATAATAACAGATTAACCAATTAACCTTGTGTTATAAAAAAAATACTTTTAGTGATTGAGAGTGAAAAACAGAGAAGGGTTTTATAACTTGCATGAAATAGAAAGACATTGCTTATAGACTATAGTAAAGGAAAATACTAGTGTTAAATAATAGTGTTGTCTTACTACTTCAGAATTTGACTTTTTTTACTTAAATGGTTATGTGAACGAAAAGAGGAAATAAGTTTAACCTTTGTTCAAAAAAAAAAAAGTTTAACCGGAAAGTTTTTATCAAATAATTAATTAGTCAATAAAATTATTCAAACAAATGCTGGCCAAAAAAATAATTGTTCTTATAATTTTTTTAACAAAACTCAAGTAATTAATAATAAAATTTTTATTTTTAACAAAACTCAAGTTCAAACTTTTATTTATAAAAAAGTAAGAATATTTCAACATCAAAACACAGTTAATAGCGAAGAGGAGAGAGGTGTGTAGTGTGTTCTCTAGTTCTCTGATGAGCACTGAACCAACACGTGTAGTTAGCTAAGAATGTGGAGGTTGCTTCAAACATTTTACTAGAGTAGGCTCCACGTGCGCTTCTATATTTTTGTTATTATTAATATTATTAAATTATAGAATGTATTTCGTCTCTAAATTCATTTTTTAAGCTTGATTTTTAAAAAATTTTCATTTATTTTATCATAAAATTTAATAGTAATTTTATGTTGTTGTTATTAATTTTAAACTGGTTTAGACAATTTTTTTCATAAAAAAATCAATCACAATTTTTTTTAATTTTTTTTTAACAAAAAAATCTTTTCTTCAAGAAAAAAATCATTCGTTTAAATTGTTAAGTAAAAAATAACAATAAAAATTAGATAAAATTATATTTTAAGTCAAATATTACAAGCAAAAAATATTTAGAGATCAAAACATAATTCAATAACCAAATTGACATTTTGACTTTTGCTTTTCAATATTACAAAACTTGGAGGAGTGGATTGTTGAAATTTAAATTTGTTAAATTATGTAAAGTATTACTTATAAGTGGTGAGGATTCAATTTCTCTTATTTATTGTCATCTTTCTCCATGTTCAACTAAGGGTCAGTTCGTTTCCGTTTTTTTTAGAATTTGTTTTGATTATAATCATGTTTTGATTATAATCAAATTTGTTTATTTTTGTAGTGGTGTTTGGATGATTGTTGATTATTTGTGTGAAATTATTAAAATGGNTCTCTCTCGCTGTCTCTCTCGCTCTCTCTCGCTGTCTCTCTCGTTCTCTCTCTCGCCTTCTTCTTGGTTGCTTCGACTTCTTCTTGTTTTTTCTCCTCACATGACAGGAAGAATTCAAAATCTTGTTACCTTAAATGTTTCTAATTGTAATTCAGTGCAAGAGATATTTGACCTCAAAGATTCTCAACAAGAAGATAGGATCGAGACAAAGTTGCAGGCTATTTCTATAAATTCCCTCAAGAATCTGAAGCATGTATGGAACAAAGATCCAGAAGGAATTCTTAACTTTGAAAGTTTGCAAAACGTAATCATAAGAGATTGTCCAGAGTTGAAGCATCTCTTTCCAACTTCTGTTGCCAAAGGCCTTCAAAAACTGAAGGAACTTGAGATACGTGGTTGTCCTGAAATGGAAGACCTTGTCGCTAGACTGGAGGAAGGATTGAGAAATTGTGCAAAAATAGGAAGAACAAAAGAAGCCAAAATGGAAGCGAGAGAGAACAGTGGGGAGGTTGAAGAAAAACTGGCTAAAATATGAATTTCAATCCTAAATTATTTGGACAAAATAACAATTTAGCCCAACACAAGAATGAGTATTTCCAAAATGGTCCAATATTGAGGTGAAAGACCATTTTGCCCTTTGTGATTGGAGAATGAATGTATTAGAGTATAGGTAATTATAGGTTTATGTATAGGGGTATAAGTGTAATTGAGTGTGTTTGATTATTTAAGAATCATGATTATAATCGAATCAGGAAAAAAACGTAAACGAACGTGTTTATTTTGATTATAATCAAAACAGATTATAATCAAAACGGAAACGAACTGGGCCTAACTATGAAGATTAATTGTTCTTTTTGTTTATATTTGCTCACTCAAAAATTTGCGAAAGTGATTCATCTACTAATCTTTTTTATTTTATTGTTTTTTTTCCTAAAACTCACTGTAGGAAATGTCAAATGTGAGATGGAGAAGACATTAACTCAACTCTCATACAGATCATTCTCATCCTCATGGTTGGAAAGATTATAAAAAATAAAAGTGACTTTTGTTCAATTAAGTTAATGTACTATTAATTCAAAATTGAAGTAGGTAACACTTATTAGATTTATGGTATCTTCTTCAATATGCATCATTCTTTTATATAATTAAAGTCAACTTATTTTATTAAACAAATTAATACTATAAAAAGCTTTTTCATTAAATTTAGAAAGTTAAAAAATTAAAGTAACATAATAAAATTTTAAAGATAACATTGAAATATAACCTAAATTAAGAATTGAAAATATACCTTTTTCCTTTATTAAAAACATTAGTATTAAATTTTGGTTTTTTTTATTTGAATAATACAAATAAATTAATTATGTATCGTTATACCCATCTCTTTTACTTATTTCCCCATATGGGATACGCACCGGCCCATTACTATTTCAGACCCGACAGACTAATCAGTCGGTGCCACGTGGCACCGACTGATTTAATTTTTTTTAAAAAAAAATCTGAAATAGCACCACTGGGACGCTACTTCAGAAATGATTTGACAGCTCTGAAAATCAGTAAAATAAATAAATTTGACCAATCATCCAAATTTGAATTTGCTCGTTGCCCTTTTGCCTATAAAAAGCGTGTTTGTGTGTGTGGGTGAGAAAGCATTTCAGTGTATGGTGAGGAAGCATTTCAGTTTAGAGTTGTCAAATCACTCTAAAATAGCATCACTAGGACACTATTGCAGAGCTGTCAAATCAGTTTTGAAATAGCGTCCCAGTGGCGCTATTTCAGAATTTTTTTTATAAAAATTGAATTAGTTGGTGTCACGTGGCATCGGTTGATTGGTCCGTCGGGTATAAAATAGCAATGGGCAAGTGCGTATTCCATTTAGAGAAATAAGTAAAAGAGATGGGTATAGTGATACATAATTAATTTATTTGTATTATTCAAATAAAAATCCATTAAATTTCGGCCAAAAATAACATTAGTATTATTTTAAAGCTTATTAATCGACATGATATTAATTAATAACTAATTTAAAACAAAAAATATATATTTATCATTAAATATTAATTATTACCTTTATTGGTGCAGAATAGATATAGAAGGGTAAAGTTGCATGATTGTTATTAATTCGAATCAATTGAAAAATGATATAAAACAAAGTTCCTTTTACGTTTCGTCGAATACATTAAAATCTTCAGATAATGTTTTTTTTTAATGGATTATGAGTTATGACAAGGATGTGTCCCACTCCCATCATTAAAGATACTGTTTATAAGTCCAGAATATTCTCCAAGAAGAAAGAACTATACTCTTTTTTTTTTGGTGTGTGAACGTGGGTTGGCTATATTTAAATGATCATATCATACAAACTCATTCAAACGAGCTCTGCATATTTTTTTTTGTTTGATAAAAAAGTTGGTAGTAAGGGAAGACATTCCCAAAATTACTGGGCAGGCCATCAAAGGCATGTCGAAGAGGACGACAGAGGCCAAACCCAAAGGATTACTGCACAGACCTAAACCACAAGCAGTTTTACCCAGAATAGCTACTCAACTAACCCTTGGGCGCTAGGGGATCTCTTTGGGGATGAGGCAAAGGCTTTTCGTCCAGATCCTTAACTACTTGTGCCAACTCGCATTGGCACAAGTTCCCCATATTTAAATTCAGCCAAAAAGAGTAAAAATAAAATTCGTAAGAAATCCAAAAAAAAAAATTCCATCATAAAATATTAAATTTTAAAAAACATCCATTTATTATTTTAATTAAAACATTTAATTCTGAATATATTAAAATTATACCATTTTCCCCCTATAACTGATCATAGATAAGTAAGAGAAAAAAATAACATTTTTGAACGTGTGGCCCATTGAGAAGACTTTAAAGCTCAAACCCATCGAAAATCTTTAAGAATAGTTAATGAAGAAGTTACACTTTTTTTTGGCAACAATGAAGAAGTTACACTTAAAAGCTAAAACAATCCTCTGGGCTTTCTCCACCAAAGCCCATAATACAAGTTCTTGAGATACTTGGCCCAATAGGATAATATTTTTGTTATTTGAAAAATATACTCACACCTCCCTGTTAATTTTATCCTTTAATTTTGACCTTGGTGTGAAAATTCAGGCAAAAGAATTCTTTTTGTCCTTCAATTTTATATCAATTATTAATTTCATTTTAATTTTTTCGGTTAATTTTATCTCCAATATTTTATATTTTGATTAATTTTATCATTGGATAAAGTTTTTCAAAAAATTAATGACAGACTTCATCTTATTTTTCAATATAAGTTAGAATTAAAATTTCTTTTTTTTTTTTTTCAATTTTACATTATATGTCATTAACTATGTACTCCCTCCGTTTTTTGGAGAACTTTTTTTGTTCCAAAATATCTGATGTTTTACAAATTCAAGATAGATTAATTATTTATTTACCATTTTATCCCTATTAAATATAGTAGAGTCATAAATGAATAAGCATTTCCCAAGTATTTCTATTATTTTCAATAGGGATAGTTTAGTCTTTTTATCTCATTTTTCTCTTCATTCTAGGTGAGTCAATCATTTCCTTAATATGTGTGTATTTACCTTAAACATCAGATATATAGAACCGGAAGGAGTAGATTTTATCATTAATACTTAGTTAAACCACAAGTAATAACATAGAATAACCCAAGAAATCACATAGGAAACAACCTAAGACTACTCTATCACTTGTAAAATTAAAAAAAATAAAAAATAGAAATAAACAAATAAATGAAAAGAAATCACTGGACTAACTAGCTAACTTTATATATAATCATGACTATTCTATAAACATTAATAGACTAAAAATGTCATATTTTAGCAAGAGAGATTTATGTTCATTTAAGCCTAAGTGTCTAATTAGCTAACGTTTGAGATCTATGAAACACGAATCTCAAATGATTCTTGAATTCTGAGTTTTACAAGGATTGATGTCTGCCCCTTTATTAATTATAAATACCTCTTAATGAGATATTTTTATGTTTCTCCTTACTTGAATGTAAGTAATTCTTTCAAAATATCTCAATTGAAATTATTTAAAAATTATAAAGGAGGAGAAGATCTCAACTCTCTTTTCCTAATTCTCAATCCAAATATACCTGAGCGCTTATATAAGATTTCACTGTATATAAATATGTTTAATATATGTACGTATAGTAGATGTGTATATATAAGATGATGGATGAAAGGAAGTGGTGGTATAGAAAAATAGTTAAAAAAATGGGTTTAAGAAAACAAGGCCCATTCAATTTAATTTTGTTGTTTGTACTATTAAAACAGTTAATAGCCCATATTAACATATTCATGAATTTATCTAAACCACCCCTAAGCAAAACCATCACGTGTGAAGGCGTAATGAACACTGAACTAAGCTTAATTAAGAGGTTTACCTTTTGCCTTTTTCTTTAAATTTCTTTGTGTTTTTTAAATTAAATGAAATAAATTAAAATTAGGATCCCGACCACCCGAAATAACTTATTACATAACTGTTTGTTAAGTTTACCGAAGAAACCTTAAAAAGAAAAACTCGACACGTAAGAGAATCTCTACATAATTTAGCATATGTACTATGCACAACATCTAATAATCTGTACGTTATTCTTTTATATTATAATGGGCTGTTTTTTTTTTATAAAAATACCATCCGTGTTACGGTTTAGGCAAAGACTAATCTCATTCTGACCGGGAAGCGAACAGTTAAAACCCTTCCAACAAATATCGACTTTAAGGCTCGAACCCAGGTCCCTCAACCTGAAGTGCAACTCGCTTACTACCGCATCAAATACTTGTTGGTATTACAATGCGCTGTTTAATATCAGGCAGAAAAATAATTTCAAAACTCTTAAAAAAAAATCGTCGTCGTATACCAAACGGTAGGTTAAAGCAAGTTTTTGTATGTATATGTATTTGTGGTCAGTTATGACGTAAACAATGGGAAATTTAGGGAGGAAAACCCGGTGTGCTGTTTTTCAATACTATATATATAGCTACAAGCTAGCTAGGTCTTCATTAATTCATTTTAGTCCTCACCCCTAGTTGCACTATTTTTTTTTTATTATAACAACCCTAGTTGCACTCTTAAAAAAATGGTCTTGATATTTACATATACAATTATACATATTACTCTCTCCGGTTTTGAATATATGATGTTTTAGAGAATCATTTTTTTCTAAAATATCTTATGTTTTATGAATTCTAAAAGACATTAATTATTTTTGTACCATTTTACCCCTTTAAATCTAATGAGTAATAAAAGCTACAATTGGCTTATGTGATTAACTAGTAGTTATTTAATAGGGATAGTTTAGTCATTCTACCTCATTTTTCTCTTCATTCTATGTGGACTAATCATTTCTTTAATCTGTGTGTAAAAACCTTAAACACCAGATATATAGAACCGGAGGGAGTATCATTTATCGTTATGTAGGTCAAAAAAATGTGGGTGAAGCATATTGCATCGTAAATGAGAAACAAGACATCTGAAATGACAAGAATAATAAGGCATCTAATTAAGATTTGCATTTGTTAGCATGATTTGGTATTGAAGTGAACTTTTTGTGTCCCGGGGTTTCCGGATTCTGTATAATTTTGGTCTCCTTTCTCATTCTCAATTCATTTTCCTCTTTCTTCGCTCTTTGGTTCTTTCATTTCACTACAAACCCATCCCCACCTTCTATTTTTATTTCTACCCACCAACTTTTATACTATATATCTCATTTGCTACACTGCTTCTTAATAATATATATAAGCTTGGATTTTTCTTTTAGAAAGAAAGGGAATAGAGCCAAGATTAAGAAATGGAAAGCTAGCTTAATTCCTTATATCGTTTATTTTTGTCTGGATGTTAATATTTTATATAAATTATTTTAATTTGAAGCATCTTAAATTTGTAAATAATAATAAAAAACTGATTGATTCCTGCAACTTTTATCATATTTTTCAAATTTGAACGCAAAAATATCATATATAATTATCTCTTATTTACTTTTTTTTATATAGTTTGGAATCCAAACATGACTTTATGACTTCTCCAACTTTTATCAGTGATATATATAAGGCAAAACACCCTTTCGTGCCCCTAACGTTTGTGGTGATTTTCAGTTATGTCCGTAACGTTTCATTTGTGTCAGTTGTGCCCTCAATGTGAAACGTTAGTTTCAATTATGCCCTCATCCTCGTTAGTGTACCGTTTTTAGGAACTTTTGAGTTTAGATTCGTGTTCGTTTCAGTTTGTTTTGATAAATGAGTTTATGGGTACTCATTTTCGGCTCCTAAGGATCATTTTGCACATGGAAATTTTGAGAAAAATGATTTGTTTTGCTGCATTTCGTTTTGGTCCTTTTTAGGGTTCATCGGGTCCGATTTTCTTCGGATTTGGGGTTATTTTGAGCTTAATCTTTGAAATTGATCCAAGGAATCAAGTTTGTGATGTCCAAAAATTAAAACTCATATGAAATCTGATCAAAATCGAGCTCAAATCGTGCGAAAATGGTGTTTTCTTTTGTGAATGATTGAAATTGGGGCATAATTGAAACTAACGTTTCACATTGGGGGCACAACTGACACAAATGAAACGTTAGGGGCATAACTGAAAATCACCGCAAACGTTAGGGGCACGAAAGAATGTTTTGCCTATTTATAATTATTCTTTTTTTTTTCTTCTGGTAAATCATTATTCATTAGGACACTCTAGTTAAAGAACATCATGGTATAGTTTGAAAATTGAAAAACATCTAAAAATAACTGTTAAGATTATTTTCTTTATATGTCCACAAAAGTATTCTCACTTGTATATAATTTTTAGGTCTAAGGACTAGTTTTTATCATACGAACAAAAATATTTCTATCAAAAACTTGGACATGAAATCTTATTTATGAATATTTCCAACCAACTATCTAATATAATAATAATTAATATTACTTAAATCATTAAATTCATTGTTTTTTGATATTTTTTAAAATAATACTCTACATAGATTTATTAAAATTAATACATCACTTAAAAATTGTAAGTAACTTTAATAATAATCAAGCAATATATTAAAACTGATTTCTTTTTCTTTTCAAGTTCCTTTCTTTCTTGGGAACAAACCACTTCAGTGCTTAAAAGTTAAAAGTAGAAAAAGAAGAGTTTTTCGGAACTTCAAGTTCCGAACTTGGAAACTGTTATATATATACTCTACGCCATCGCAATTAATTAAGTTAAATGAAATTCTGTAAGCAATAAATAAAGAGGATTGATGATAGTTTAATTGGAATGATAGTTCTTTTGAAATATGCTAGTAATTTCTTCAAATTAAAGTACTTGTAATTTTAATTTAT
This sequence comes from Chamaecrista fasciculata, assembly GCA_003254925.1. Classification (NCBI taxonomy): domain Eukaryota; kingdom Viridiplantae; phylum Streptophyta; class Magnoliopsida; order Fabales; family Fabaceae; genus Chamaecrista; species Chamaecrista fasciculata. Next base: position 194,463 of record QANZ01050193.1, on the reverse strand, counting down.
TTTATATGAATACTATATCATCGAACAAAGGGGCAAAGTTAACTCGTCCAATTAATTCGATTCTGTGTGATGGATGATGTAATATCCAAAATTTTAATAGATATATATATATATCTTATATTATATGGCTTCACCCCTTTCTCTTCGTTCATGTTTAAAATTATAGTCTATGAATTAAAAATAAGAGGAATTTACTATTTGGTCTCTCTTTCTTTATTAAGTTAACAATTTAATCTCTTATTTATTTTACAATGGGCACGCAAAGTCCTAGTATATATATATACACATATATATTGTGTTGGGATGGAAAATTTGAAGCCACGTTTTTTTTCACATTTTACATACAAGATATTATATTATAATATATATAGATGCATGATGGAAGGGGAAGCCACGTTTTGTCATAGTCATGGAGTAGTTTTTTTTTTTTTTATATATTATAATATACTTGTGTTGGGTTAAAGATGGGATTCGTTGCTTGCATGAATGTTTTCATCTTTTTCGTATATATATGTGAGGGAGAGAAAGCCATGTAATCTTAATTAACTTGTGTAAAGAATGATGGCCAGCAGTGAAATAGGTATGGTGAAAGTGATGAGGCGTGGCATGATTGTAGTGATTGTTATTGCACAATTTTTCTATATAAATAGGCGATGGTTTTAGGATGAATTGGCACAAATAAAAATAGGAAGAAAGGAGCGACTGAGAATTTTAAAGAGAGAGAGAGGGAGTGAGACGTGAAATTGAGAGAGAGAATAGAAGAATGAGAAATTAGATAGCTTGTGAAAATTAGGTAGGTAAAGGATTTATCTTCTATTTTAATTCTGTATAAGTTTACTTATGTTTTTATCTAACGAATATGTTATTATGATGATGTTTTATCTCAAACTCAATAACATAGATTATGAGAAATGATAATCTCTCAGAAGTTAGGGATGTGATTTCAATATGACATACGGAGAAATATGATCATTGGTAAGGAATGTGATCTCGATGTGAGACATGATCGTTGGTAAGAAAGGTGATCTCGATGGTATTTCGTTTGGATCCAGCTAGGGGACGCCCTGGTATATGGTATTACGTACGTATGTACGACGCTATGTATGACGAATTTATGTGTTGAGCTTGAGTATATGTTTTGAATGAATATGATTATGTGACTTATATAGCTGGACGCATCATGTAATGTTTTTAACTTGTTTCCTTTCCTACTGAGGATTTTCAATTCTTACTCCTATTTCATGATGTATCCAGATTTACAAGAAGATGACCACTTTTAGGCTGATATGCTAGTTTGGGAGATTTGCAATAGATCGAGTCTCATCGTGGGAGTATTTTGATATTAGAAGTTTAGGTGACAAAATGGATGTATTAATAATTATGTTGTAAACTTTTAGTATATATTTGATAGATTGTAATTTATTTTATATTAATAGATAGAGCTTCTATTTGTAAAAACTATGATAATAGTTTAAATAAAATTAGGGTGTTACAAATGATATTTTTTAATTGGTTAGAAATTAGATTTTGTTTTCCTCAAACATAATTCATTTAAAAGAAAGGCAAAGCCAAGTACAGTATAAAAAAAAATACAGCAAAATAATCCAATCCCTCAACACTAGACAAAACATCAACTGACAAAGGTGGAGGGTTTGCAACCCATCCAAGAGGACACATCTTCGTGTTAGACAAATTGGCAAGACAATCAATTGTCAAGTTAACTGATTTAGGGATCCAACTAAAACTACAGCCATCTAAAGAACTGGAAATACACAAAAAAAACTAGACTAGATCGACGCCGTGGGATCTCAGATCCAGAACATCGCTGCTTGCTGAAGAAAACACACGGACACGAGTAGAGAGCACACAGATCTGGGAAGGACAACCGCTGAAAATCACCTAAACTTGAAAAACCACCGTCGCAGAAGACACACAGAAAAGAGCATCGCCGCATAAAGGCCAAAGCTGGGAGGCGTCGTCGATAACCCTAATATGAATAGGGTGAAATCTCTCATGAAAGAGAGAAGTGGTCCCTCACGGGGAGGGGTTTGAAAGAGAACTCGACTCTCATGAGAGAGGATTTTTTGGGCGGCTATTCATTGTAATTAGAAATTGTTATAATTGCTTTAAAATCACCATTGACGATGAATAATTATTAATAATATTTTTAAGTAATACTCTTAATAATACTTAGAGATAATTAAATAGTCGTCATTGATGGTCAAAAAGAGCAATTATATATACTTAAAAAGTAATAGTTTCTTTTCTTGCAATATAATACGAAATTAAATGCCCTATTCATATAATTTGGATCACCTGGCTTTTAATTATTTGAATCAATTTGACTCGTGAACAATTATATATTGCAGCAGAAAAGGCACATATATAATCTTTTACAAACTTGTCACATCATCTTGTTTAATTTCAACAGTTTAATTTTCAGTAACATGAAGCAGGATTTAAGGTTAAGTGCGTTATTAATACTAAATTACTAACGATGAAGAAAGGCCACTGCTGAAAAAGACAGCATCCTAAAAGCTATACACACTTTGCAAAATAATCTACTTAATTATATATATATATATACACACACATATATATTATGCTGCAGTCAACAGCAATCCCTATATGCTCCCGTAATAATCAATTATTTCTTCACTAAGTAAAGTCACCTCCATTACTTTACCAATATCAATTTTAATCAGGGTTTGAAAGAAATATTCAAGATTTTTCTATTTAAAATCCTTCGTTCAAGCACAAACTAACATTTTATAGTATAACTAATTTAGATAAGAAAACCATCGTGTAATTAATTTATACTTAACTAGTGTTTAATCATCTAAAAGAAAACCATCGTGTTTACTTACTGATTTAGGAGATATATATATATATATATAAATATACGAGAATTTTGTATTTCTATAAGAGTACGGAGAACATATTTAAAGAAAAAAAAAATAAAAAGTCACTTATCGTATATAGATTATTAAAATCAATAACTTTTTTACTTGAATTTTTCCTGAGAACTTTTATGGAATTTGGACACAAATCAATCAACCAAGGAGCCTATATATATACTAGGAGTTTTTCGTGCCCTAACGAGACAGAAATATGTATGTAATATTTAATTTGACATTTGTAGTTATTCAGTGATTAAATAGTATAATTCTATTATTGAAGGATTAAAATATTCGAAGTGTGAAATTTAAAAGACTAAATAATAAGTTTTTACTTTCTTAAATCTCATCTACTATTTTCTCTCTCCCATTATCTATACAACACATAAATTTTATATTTTTTTAATTTTTAATTTAATTATTTTTGACGTACCAAAAACACCCTCACACATATAATGTAGTATATATATATATATGCATACATAACGCCTTTGGAATTTTAATATGCAAGTAATAATGTGACAATAAATATTTGCAAGTTGACTGGTGCATGAGCTGGTACTATTATTATCATCATCATCATTCAATTTATCAAATTATAAATGCAAACTGGCATTCCATTTTGGCATTTTAAAATTGGGATTGACCACATGAAGCCACCATATATTAATGCCATGCCTCGTCAAAACCCATCAACTACATATGTACTACGTACGTATATATATACATGTATAGTTACGTTATACATATATAATTCATGTACGTGGTAATTAACTAGCTAGAACCACTATATATATATATCATCAGCATATATACTGTCATTATATTATTATAGATATAAATTTGAACATAGAGTCATCATCAAGACATGAATGTCATATATATTAATCTATAAATGGCCATCAATCAATCCAAATTGGATAAACTAAAGAGAGGTATAAATATAAATATAGTAGTACGTCCACAAAGCAAAGCACATAACACAGACGATGAGAATATGGCTTAGTTGTTCAGCTGAATAAACAAATTGGACAATCAATTAATGTATTTTATAACATGGAGACTACACCCATGTCACTCCAACTAATGATAATAATACTGTTTTAATTAATTTATCTTTCTTTTTGGAAACCCACTAATATTTATTATTTAATTATAATCAAGCAAACTTTGTTTACAACCAAATTAAAATTAAACGAACTCTTGTCATGGATATATGGAGCACATATTAATTCGAAAGTGATTGTTGAACTTCTGGAAGCAAGCTTCAGTGTATGAGTAAGAGATTTAACAAAATTAATTTATTTTTTCTAGCTGTCTCTGACTCCTTAATTAATTATATACTAATGAAGCTGAAACTTCGGGTTTAAATAAAGGTATAGTTATATTATATTTTTCATTACAATTTGACAAAAAAATTACTAGCATAAACTATATAAAGATAAAGTGAATCGTGTACGTGCTTGCAAATTATTGATTATATATTTAGGGATTCAATTTTAATTTCTTTTTATTTTGATAATGAGAATATTTTTAGATAATTAAGCGTACGTAATTCAAATATCTATCAATAATAATATCTAATTTCTTCGTTGACTAGCACATTGATAGACGATAAATTATTAACTCAAGGTCAAAGTGTAAATTTACTCTCATATTTTCACTTAGTTCCCAATTTGGTCATATATATATATATATCGTTTTTGTTGTATTTTTTATTTCATATATTTGCAAAATGTCCCAATTTGCTCCTACATAATTTTTGATCTCATATCTTTTGGTTAAGTTGTAGAATTAGTCCTATATCTTTGTAAAAAGATCAATTAATAGTTGATCATTTTGCAAAATATGAACTAATTCTGCAATTGACTAAAAAATATATAACCAAATCTATAACAAAAAAAATATATGGGACTAAGTTGGGAACTGACCCAAAAATATGAGACCAAAAGTGTAACAAAAAATAATATAGGACAAAATTGAGAATTAATCAAAAGATATAGGACCAAATTTACACTTTGACCTTTAACTTCAAAAATTTGACTCTTCTATATTCAAAATCAAGAAAAATAACCTTTAAAATTTGTTTAAGAATACTTGAATATACTCAGGATATTTTAGTAATTAGATAAAAAAATTAAATAATGATTTTTTTTTTTGTAATAAAATGTGGTAGTAAGGGAAGGCACTCCCAAGAACTACCGGGCAGGGCGCTAGAGACATGTTGGGGAGTCCAACACAGAAGCCCAACTTAAAGAATTACTACACAGGCCTAAACCGTAAACAGTTTTACCCAATAACAATTACTCAATTAGTCCTTGGGGGTTACCAATGGGATTAAGTGATTTAAGAGAGATTCAAACCCTTGCTATGATGAGCCAAAGGTTTTTCTTCGGATCTTTAACCACTTGTGTCAACCCACATTGACAATAATAATGTATTTAATCTTAATAAATGAATGCTGAGATTAACAACTTTGTTAATTAAAGAATGGGATCAAGTTCAACCGACCCATGAGTGGTTTAAGGAATTTTTATTTTATTTTATTAATTGTTTGGTTTCCTTAGCAGAGTCAGTACATGTGTACATATATATATAGTACATACACATACATACATATTCATGTTCATACATGCATGATGATGATTGAATATTGATGCATCTTGAGTAAGTAAAATAGTAAAATAAACACACACACAGAGGTGACAGATCTGTCATGTGGGTTTTTTGTTTGTTTCGGCGCGTCATATAAACGCGCCTCATAACCACGTCACGTCACACTGCCACCATAGGCGGGGAACACCAACACCTTCCTTTGGATTTAAAAACTCCATCTTCCCATAATAATCCATTTTCACTTTCCACAATCAATACAAAATTATCATTATCATTAAATTAATTATAAGTGTGTCTGTTTCTAGAGAGAGAGAGTATGGTGTAATCTGTCTGTAATATAACTGCTAAAGCAGCATTATAAGATGACGAGGTTTGATTGATCAAACTCTGAGTTTTGCAGAGGAAGGAAGCTCTGAATGTTGGGCAATGGATCCTCTGCCGTACCGCACACCGTGCGGTGCGGCGAGGACCAATGGCGGGCTGCCACGTGGACGCGCCTGCACACGTGGCGCCACGTGGCAGCCCGCCATTGGTCCTCGCCGCACCGCACGGTGTGCGGTACGGCAGAGGATCTGCTCCCCTGAATGTTGTTGTTTGTTCTCAAAGTTTTAAGCTTTAACAGAAACACTAAAACCCCAGAAGAGAAATGAAGAGTGAGATAAATAAGAAAGAAAGCAAAGAGGAAAGAGACGATGGCCCAGATTGATTAATTTTGTATGGTTTTTGACCCTCCTTATGCACATGGCTTTTGCCTTCTTGGGTTTTCTGCTCTCTCTTCATTTATTTTTTTTATAAGTTTCCTTTACCTTCACGATCACATGCTGTCCTCTCTCTCTCTAAGCCGACTATCTCTCTCTATTTAGTGTTTAACTTAGTTTTTATTATATATTGCTGTATTATTGAAGGCTTTTGACTCCTCAGATCTACAGGAAAAAAAAGCCTTTTGGATGTTGTCAACCTCAATTCTTCTCCTTTCTGGCTCATCCTCTGGTGTCCTCTGCCTTTGATTGAATGCTTGAAAAAGGTTAGATACTTATCAGTTCTTCATTTCATTTCCTACATTTTTCTGTTTCAGAGAAGCCTTTTCTATATATATATATTATATATATATATGTTCTTGTACTTATTTCCATTGGGGTTGCTTACTGGATCTCTCTGCTTCATTGTTTGCAATTGGAATTCAGCTTCATTCTTGCAACTTCTTAATATTCAATACTGATCAACTTCTGCTGAAAAATTTCTAAGAATCATCCTCTCTTCAACTCTTCTATGGGGGACTTCATGTTAATTTCTTATGCTGGCTCTCCAATGTTTTCATTTTATATTTTCCTCTGAAAGTAGGTCATCTTGGCATGTCTAAAAGTGGGTACAATTTGGAACAAATTGCTGTTCTTGAGCTTTTCATCTTCCCCCCATTTAATACCTTTAGTTTTCATTTTTGTCTTCCCAAAGAGGAGAAAGAAGCTAATACCTCTCAATTTTTCCATATGATTGCTGATGTAGGATGTGACTGATCATTGAGCTTGCAATTATTGTTATACTGATTCTTAAATTCCTGTTCTTTCCTCTAAAACTGTTCTCCAGAAAGCATTCACTTCTATTCCAGTCTCTTATTATTTGCCTTTTGGTATCTCTTATATATACATATACAATCTTCATCTAGTCAAGTGACTAACTATAATGAAACTTGTATTGGCCAAACAGATTGCAACAGGAAGTAGTGCTCTGACTTCTCTCCTATTTTTGGTTAGAGCTATCTTTTGGGTATAAAAAAGCATGAGTGAAGCTGATGTTACAAGAAATTTAGTTGCAATGAAATGAGAAATGGAATAATTAGTGAATTTATAAGCTGTACATGGTGATCATAAGATTGGCTTGGAATTGGATGTGATCATTAATTGTGCAACCTTACCATGGTTTGTGAGATGGAGAATGACTATATTGAGGACATGGACATCGAAGTCCTCCCTTCGATGTGGCCTGAAGATATTGGAACTGATGTTGGAAAACAATTTAACATAGAAAAGCCTGGAAAGGACCAAGATATGTTGGAAGAGATTACAATAATGGAAGAATCAACTATAGTTGATTTCAAAAGACTCATGGAGCTTACGAATTACACTGATAAAGGGTCTTCTCAGCTGTCTTACCTTATGAAACACTGGGAGTATAAGCAGGCCAATGCGGTGCGACTTCTTAGAGAAGAGCTAGACAACCTGAGCAAACAGAGGCGAGAAGTTGAGCTCCGAAAGCTGGAGATAATAGAAGATCATCGATTTGAGGAAGAACCATATGGTGATAAACGCCCAGTTTCTATTTTGGATGAAGTATATGATATATGGCCAGATGCACAGTGTGGGAAATGTGATGTTGTTATTCAAAACAAGAAAATTGAAATAGATGCTGAATATGATACCGTTGTATACTGGAAACAGCGAGCTTTGCATCTTGAGAAATTGTTGGAAGCAAGTGTACAGAGAGAGCAGATACTTACTGAAAAGTTGCAAGAAAGTATAAGGAATTTCGAAAGGCAGTCCTCACCTGTGGAAGAATTGTCCCAGATTCTGAAAAGGGCTGATAATTTCTTACATTTTGTTCTCCAGAATGCACCTGTAGTTATTGGTCATCAGGTAAATCACAGTGAGTGTTGATTTGCTCACAGTATGTGAAACAACTTTAGTAGGAGCTTAGTATTGACATTAAAATCATCAGCCATGTTGACTGTCTTCGTGAGTTTTTCCAGGACAAAGAGTTGCGCTATCGCTTTATCTATAATCATTTCCCAAGTTTACACGAGGAGGTAATGAATTGCTGTTGAAGATATTGTTTCAAGGTTATATGAAAAATGTTGTTTCAAGTTTTTGCATTGAATTTCTATTCTGTCAAAAACATCTGAATCCTCTTAACCAACTTTGATCCTTTAAAATATAACTTCCTTTTCACTTTTTAATGTCTTTTGCTTCTATCTGCTAGGAGTTTCTACAATAAGTAAGATGAAATATCTGAAATCGTATATTACCTCGTATTTTTCAGGATATCATAGGAAAAACAGATGTTGAAATCTTCACAGGATCTGGTGTTAAGGAGTCTCAAGATTTTAAAAGAGAAGTTCTGGAAAAAGGATTACCTGCTAAAAGGGAAATTACTTTCGAGACACCATTATTTGGGTCGAAGACATTCCTGATTTATGTAGAACCTGTCTTTAGCAAGGCAGGGGAGACACTTGGAGTAAACTACATGGGAATGGATGTAACAGATCAGGTAAGTGTTATTTTCATTTACTGATACTTTCATCCTTCTGGTTGTAAAGAGGAAATCAATATTCCTGACAAACCACAGGTAAGAAAAAGAGAAAGGATGGCGAAGATTCGGGAAGAGATCGCAGTTCAAAAAGCCAAGGAAACAGAACTGAACAAAACTATTCACATTACAGGTTTAATAATATTTGTCAACTTCATACTTTCAGTTTTCTTCTGCTGCAAGAAGGCTTATCCTTTGTTTTTTTACCTTTTCCTTTCGATAGAGGAGACTATGAGAGCAAAACAAATGTTGGCCACAATGTCTCACGAGATAAGATCTCCGCTATCTGGTGTTGTTAGCATGGCCGAAATTCTTTCCAGGACAAAACTTGATAAAGAGCAAAAACAGCTCTTGGATGTCATGCTATCTTCAGGAGATTTGGTTCTTCAACTTATAAATGACATACTTGATCTTTCCAAGGTTGAGTCAGGTTGGAAAACTAAACCCTTTTTCCATAGCTCATACATATCTGATATCTAAATCTTCCAGTCATGTGAATGCTAATAATTTTAATCACTATCTCTATGTAGGAGTTATGAAATTGGAAGCAACCAAATTCCGGCCTAGAGAAGTCGTAAAGCATGTACTCCAGACTGCAGCAGCTTCATTGCAGAAAATATTAACCTTAGAAGGACATGTAGCAGATGATGTACCCATTGAGGTGAGAAGTTATCCAAAACTTCCATGCTTTTGAATCAGTTATTTCCTTTCAGCATTGTGCTAAACTTCCTGATATTGCAGGTAATCGGAGACGTTTTAAGGATTCGGCAAATCCTCACAAATCTAGTCAGGTACTGAGCTCTGTATGATTTCACTAAACAACAAATGTAATTCTGCTACTCTGCATTCACAATTTCTCATGATTTTTTTTTTTTTGCAGTAATGCCATCAAGTTTACTCATGAAGGCAAGGTTGGTATAAACCTTTATGTTGTGCCGGAGCCATCTTTCGCAACAGACCAGACAAGTGTTTCAGAAAATGGAGTGAAAGAAGAGAAATGTCTCTCTACAATATCTCAAAGTAACAACAACAGCAGCAAACAGAGCCATGCATTGAGTGATGAATGTAGGTCTCCAATGAAAAGTGAGTGCTCAACAAATGGAGATACTGAAACAACAGTGTGGATACGTTGTGATGTATATGATACAGGGATTGGAATTCCAGGTATCTTTTGAATCTTCTCTCATTTACAATGTAATCATCATCAGATATACTTACTGTTTTCAATCTACAATAATATGGCAGAGAAGGCTATACCTACATTGTTTAAAAGGTACATGCAAGTCAGTGCAGATCATGCTCGAAAATATGGTGGCACAGGGCTAGGGTTAGCAATATGCAAGCAATTGGTAAGATTTTTGTGTGTTTTCAAATTCTCCTTCTGTGAATGAGAGTAATATTTGATTTGATCTCCCATATCGTGATTTTGAATAATAGGTTGAATTAATGGGTGGTCGTCTCACTGTATCTAGCAAAGAACACTGTGGATCTACATTTACTTTCATTCTTCCATACAAAGTTTCAATTGCTTGTGATAATCCCGATGATTCCGATGAGATCTCCGATGCAGAGGATAACGATTCTGCATCTGATGATATATTTGAGGGTTTCTTCCAATTCCAACCACCTACATTGGGCTCACTATTCTCGTCCAATTCCAATGAATATAGCAAGGTCCAGAATTTGTTACCTCAAAAAATTGGCTGTACAACCTCGCGTAAATTCAACGGGTTTTCGGAGAATTCATCATACTCGTTCCCCACTAATAACATCAGATCGAAAGGAACGGCTTCGATTGAGGACGCTTCATCGGTGATTGATGGCTCGGAGATTTCTGAATCGGTGTGTTCATCGAATGGCAGCGCTGAAACTGAGAACAAAAATGTGGTTAATAGGGAAATATCTCAAAATGGAAGTGCAGATTCTTCATATCGAGCAACAAATTCAATGGAATCTCATCAAACACCACAGAATAATAAAGAGAGGGCAAAGACAACTTCACAATGTAGTAGTGGTACATCAGAAGAAGTAGCCAAGCCAGAAGTGAACCCTAAGATCCTTCTTGTTGAAGATAACAAGATCAATGTCATGGTGACACAGTCAATGATGAAGCAGTTAGGTCATAATATAGATGTTGTGAATAATGGAGTCGAAGCTGTACGTGCTGTTCAGCGCCAAAGTTATGACCTAATTCTAATGGTACTTTCTGCCTTTCTTCAATATCTTGTTGATTCATTGCCTTTACATGTTGAGAGTTGTAGCTTTTCCCAAATTGTTTTCTAGTTCATAAATGAAATATGCTTTCATTTGCATAGGTTTCTTAAGCATAATGTTATTGTTTGAACTGAGCTATGCTTGTGGAAAAGATTTTGTTGGTAAAAGCAAAATCTACTAGGTCATTTTTACATGTCTGAACTTTAATCTCTAGTTGTTAGTTGGGAGATATTGTCGGAAAGATTTACCTATTTCACTTTTTCTTCACAATGTTGCTGCATGCAATACAAATAACTCAGACAGATATATCAGTTTCTCCATCCTCGTGTGTAGATGATTGATTCTGCTTATCTTGTTTTCTAGTTTGTAGACAAAACCCAAATAAAGAGACTTAATAAGTGTAAGCAGTATTGTTAACACTTTGTTAAGGCACATAAATTCCGGGTCAAGTTCTGCATAAAATATATAACTTCTTACAAGTTGTAACCATGTGCTTGCACTTTGCAGGATGTGTGCATGCCAGTTATGAATGGTCTGCAAGCAACAAGACTGATTCGATCTTTCGAAGAAACGGGAAGCTGGGATGCAGCAAGAGAAGCTGGAATTGAGCAAGCTCTGCCATCTTCAGGTTTGCATAAGAATGAAATTGCTGCACCTTCCGGCAACCGGATCCGGACCCCCATTATAGCGGTGAGCAGTTATTCTTTGGAAGTCATTATAATGCGGGACGGATTTGCTTCTTATGTTAGCATCATGTTTTTAGTAGTAAATAACTACTGATTGACTTTGTTACCGTATGGTGATGCAGATGACAGCAAATGCTTTATCAGAGAGTTCTGAAGAGTGTTTTGAAAATGGTATGGACTCATTTGTGTCAAAACCTGTGACATTTCAAAAATTGAAAGAGTGTCTTGAACGATACTTACAATGACATGACATCCTTGTAAATTTCTGCTTGTGTATAAAAAGAATAATAAGAGCCTAGGAAAGTTTTGTAATGAATGCATCATGTTGCCCTCTATGATGAGTGTATACCTAGCTAAAAGTGTATATATGTAAAATATTCGTTTTTATATACTAATTTTAAAGGAATCGCTCCATGTCTTCATCATGGTTAGGGTATGGACTTTGGAGTAAATGGAACAGGTATGTAATGGAAACTTGTGGTGCAAGAAACGAAATTTATTATGACGAAATGATACCAAACCTAAATGGTGATATTTTTTAACTTGTATGCTATCTGATCAGACTAAATAGTATGAGGAAAGCAGAAGAAAAAGGACCTTAGACACAACGAGGCTTGTGGCATCTGCTAATACATGCAAAGAAATAAATAAGCCACGATGACGAGTACTGCTTATTTCTGGCACTTGACTATTTTCTGAAAGTGTAGGAGCTCAAGTCTCTTTGGTCGAAGATACTTAGCTAGATACCAATTCCTCTTCATATTAAAGTATTAGGATCGTTATGTAGCCAGATATGTCTATTATCATATAAGAATGTAACTGCATATATGAATATATGAGAGCTGAGACTGAAGCAAGCCAGCTATTAGAAATAGGCTCCAAAAACTCAAGAAGTGTGTAGTCAAGTGATAAGAATTTGCTTACTCTTAACTAAATGTTAGGGGTTGGATGAGTATAGAACAACCTTAAATCTTTGGACCAACTATCCACCCCTTAAGGTATGGATAAGCTAACACGGAAATTAGTCACTGTTATGAAGGATAGATACTCTAAGTAATACTTAGTAACAAAAAGAAAGAAAGAAAGAAGGCTAAAGTGCACCCATAACTTTGGCAAAGGTCTCAATTTAGTCCCATAATTTTTTTTGTTGCAATTTTACTCCCATAACTTTGGTAAAGGTTTCAATGTGGTCCCATAACATTTTTTTGTTGCAATTTTACTCCCATAACTTTGGTAAAGGTTTCAATGTGGTCCCATAACATTTTTTTGTTGCAATTTTAGTCTCATAACTTCTGAAAACGTCTCACCATTAGTCCCAAGCTGATTTCCATCTATTTTCTACCGTTAAAGATGATCTGGCATACTGAGTTGAATGATGACATGATAAATATGAGTGACGTGGATCTAAAAAAGACCATTATGCAACAAATTATAACATTTTAATTAGAACTTTGATAAAAAATAAATAAAAGTTAGGCTACGCTTCGTTTTGATTAAAATGTTATAATTTGTTGCATAATTAATGGTCCTTTTTAAATCCACTTCACCCATATTTATCACGTCATCATCCAACTCAGTATGCTAGAGCATCTTTAACGATAAATAATGGATGGAAATTAGCTTGGGATCAACGGTGAGACGTTTTCATAAATTGTGAGACCAAAATTGCAATAAAAAAAAGTTATGGAACCAAATTGAGATCTTTACCAAAGTTATGAGATCAAAATTCAAGAAAGAAATAGGTCCCAAGAGCTTTCAAATTTTTAGCCACAACAACGGATCTACTTGGAAAGAGTTCATCATCCAATTGATTTGAAGAAATATGTTTAAGCTGGAAATCCACGAAATCAAGACCCTTCAAGAAAAAGAAGATGGGTCATCATCGCCTTATTAAGAAAGAACTCTTTTTGTTACTGCTTGAATTGATATCAATTGATCTGTTATTAAGCAACCGAGTTAGTTATTCTGTTATTGTTATTGGTAAAACCCTCTCTCGTCTTCGTTCTTCCATCAACACTTTATACTCAGTCTCACCAAAACCCCCTCTCTCTCTCTTCTCTAAGCCCCAAAATGTTGTATTCTTTCGCTACAGTTTTTTGTACACCATCAATAGCCCCTATGAAATTCGAAACCGGCCTCAGCATCAACCCTTTCTTCCATCACCACCACCACCACCGTACGGACAAGGTGGTTGTGGTCATCGGCGCCACCGGCACCGGCAAGTCGAAGCTGGCAATAGACTTAGCCACTCATTTTCCGGCTGAAATAGTAAACTCCGACAGAATACAACTCTACAAAAACCTAGACATCACCATCAACAAGATCACCGAAGAAAAGCGTCAAGGCGTTCTTCCTCACTCTGAGTTCACCGCCGATGACTTCGTCCACCACGCCTCTTCCGCTATCGACTCCATTGTTACTAGAGATCGACTTCCAATCGTAGCCGGAGTTTCCAATTCCTACATCGAAACCTTGGTGAATCAATTACGCTACGATTTCTGCTTCCTTTGGATCGACGTGTCGCTTCCGGTTCTCCATTCGATCTTGTGTGATCGAGTCGATCGGGCCGGCGCATTGGACGAGATTCACCGATTGTTCGATCCTAGGGTTGATTACACGAGAGGAATTAGAAGAGCGATTGAAATTTCTGAATTGGATCGATTTCTGAGAACAGAGGATTTAGCCGATGATCGGACGAAGAAGAAGAAGAAGCTTCTAGAGAGTATAAAAACTAACAATTGTCTGCTTGCGGATCGTGAAATTCGGAAGATTCGCCGGCTCTACGGCTTGTGGTGGCGGCGAATGCATCGGATTGACGCTACGGCGGCGTTTATAACGAGTGGTGAGAAAGCAGAGGAGGCGTGGAAATGGCAAGTGGTTAATAAGAGCATAAGGATCGTCGATAACTTCTTGAAGGACGAAAATCATGTTATTGCTTCTTCTTCTCCTTCCAGAGCTGTGATTAATGCTCGATTTCCATGGCAAGAAGTTTGTAATGGCATTGTAGGTTGATTCTCTGGTTCATACTCAGTGATAGATGGAGTTTTTTGAAATGGAAAGTTCGAACTTCGAAATGCTCATGATGAGGATGGTAGGATTCATTTGAATTGTTCGTAATTAGAGTGTTTGAATATATTGACGACTACCAGAATTTATCAGATCGTGTTACATTGGTCACAGAAGCTGCATGGTGTTGGCATTGTATAAAAATAATCGGCTAAAGGGTGATTTTGGTCCATTATGTTTTAAAATATTCAAATTCGTCTTAAATATTGGGGTTAGTAAGATGCAAAATTTGATTCTTTATATAGGATGAAA
Source organism: Chamaecrista fasciculata (assembly GCA_003254925.1). Classification (NCBI taxonomy): domain Eukaryota; kingdom Viridiplantae; phylum Streptophyta; class Magnoliopsida; order Fabales; family Fabaceae; genus Chamaecrista; species Chamaecrista fasciculata. Next base: position 179,432 of record QANZ01050193.1, on the reverse strand, counting down.
ATGCTGATGTGACATAACTATAGCCATTGATATAATTTAATGCTGAAAAATAATAAAAAAATAATAAATTTTTTAACCAATCACAACTATGTATGGACTTATATACAACTAACTTTTCTACGTATCATTATTTTATTGGCTTATGATGCACCCCATGTCAAGAATCAAACTTTCCATTGAACCTCTCTCTCTTTCTTTTCTCTTTTTTATGATCTACCATTGTACGTGCTCCTTTAATAATTACGGTTAAAATACACTTTTGGTGATATAACTTATACTTAAGTTTTAATTTGGTTTTATAATTTTCTTTGTTGCACTTTTGATCCCATAATTTTTTGCTTAAATTATAGATTTGGTCTTGAATCACTTTTGGTCCCATATATATTTTTTGGTCAAATTACAAAATTGGTTTCATATTTTTGCAAATGTTTCACTGTCAATCCCATTTAATCCAAATATGTGAGACCAATTTTGCACTTAACTCAAATATACGAGATTATTTATGCAATCTGATCCAAAGATATGAGACTAAAAGTGTAACACGAGATCAAATATGCAACTAGAACAAAAGATATAGGACCAAAAGTGTAACAAAAAAATTATGTTATTAAATTGAGGTATGAGAAAATTTTTTGAAAAAATTAACCTGACTCAATGATGACCTTCATTTTTGCAAAAAAATGATCAGAAATATGATTTTCGATGATTGTGTAGATTTCTCAGCGGCTTGCGAGTCATTTTTTCGCAAAATGGAGGTTGTCATTGAACTTAGGAGGTAAAAAAACCTTGGATTAGGACCTGTTTGTAGTCGTAGAAGTCACCGTGTATCTCGCCGAAAAGTTCACCGGAGACTTGAGGGACAAAAACGGAACTTCGAGCAAACTTGAGGGACCAAAATAAGACTTTGGCCCAAAAAAATTGAGGTTAGGATATAATTGACAACAATGTGAAACATTTGGGCATAACTGTCTTTTTTCATATATTTATTTGGATATGAAGAAAAGTAGAAAAATTAAAAGATATAATTGTTTCATTATTAGTAAAAGGCCAAAGTCCTATTTTGGTCCCCCAGTCATGCTCAGTGTTCCAAATTAGTCATTCAGTTATTTTTCGTTTCATATTGGTCCCTCAGTTATGCAAAATTTGACAAAGTTGGTCCCTCTAACAGTTTCCATCCATTTCTCCGTTAAAAAAAGATAAAATTGATTTTTAACTCAAAGTTTAAATTTTTTGCATTAAGGACATTTTTCTCTATAATAAAACCAAAATGTAAGAAAGAAGAAATACATGGGGGTTTTAGTTTATTTTAAAAAAAAAACACAACTCTCTCTCGGAAATGGATCCTCTAGAGTTCCTTTCTCTACATTTCTTGTAGAGTATGAGAGAGAAAGGAAGAGAAAAGAAGAGAGAGAACAAGGAAATTTAATTTTTGTATATTTTTATTTCATGGAATCCATATTTTTAGTCTAACTCCACAAGAAATGCATGGGAAAGAACTCTAGAGGATCCAAATCCCTCTCTCTCTTATAAATCGAAGACTTCATGCCGCCCAATCGAACCAAATCTGGTGCCGGACCCGATGTCACGCCCAAATTCGGATCCTTCCACTTGCTCGAGGAATCGATACCACCGTTGACGGCGGAGGTTTTGGGTGTATTCGAGGTGGTTGAAGTTGAAGGGGTTGAATTGAATGATAGACAATTCCCAACCCAAATTGGTGAAAAATTAGAACTGTAGATCACGTTTATGCTTTGCTTTCCCCATCTATGATGGAAGGGCAGAATCAGAATGAGGAGATTCACGCATGAGATGAAGGAAAATACAGAAATGATTCACGCATGTTCTTGGTAATGGAATTAAGCAGCCAAGACATTATCATTTGATCTGCTTTCTTCCAAGCCTTAGAACCTTCATCATCTTCAGGCATCTTTAAAGATCCATCAACAAATCCCATCTTCTTCTTCGAACCTAGGGCGATCTTCATCACAGTGCTCCAAGGAAGATAATTCGTACAATCGAGTGGTGTAGAAACCAAAATCATACCGGGTTGGTCTGATGAGTGAAGCGCCCAAGAGAAACTCTTCGTCTTAGACGATTCTGCTGAAACTCCAGCTCCATCTTCTTGGTTCGACATTTTCGGCCTTCTTGAATACACCAGAAGCTCTGATACCATGAACAAAGAATAGGAAAACAAGAAAAAATATATCTGAAAAATGTATATTCACTCATATGTATTAAGTACAAAATAGAGCTATTTATAATAAAGCTCACTAACTGTACAGAGTGGAAACAGCTCACAGCTCACAACTCAGCAAAACTAACTAATAACTAAAACTAATAACAACTCAGTTAAAACTAACTAAAATTGCTATTTAGTCCTTATTCCTACAGAGATGGAAGGGAAGAATCAGAACGAGGGACCTGATAATGATAATGTAGGACAAGAAGGAAAGAAATAGAATCAGATGCAATTACTTTTTTCTTATTCATTGAGATATAAGACATTTGTATTCCATGTTTTTTAGGATTGGATCAATAGAATCCTATTTTGATTGAAAAAAAATCAAAGGAATCATGTTCCACATTTTATATTATAATAGAATCTCATTTTTTGTCTTTCTCTTTTGGTTTGTGATTGTCTTTTGTTTTTGCACTATAAAATTTTAAATTCAATAGTGATTAGGGATAATTGTTTTTTCATTAAATTAATAATTATCTCTCTCCAAATTTTCAATTGAATAGCAAATAGCGTATTAATTAAAAAGAAAAAAAATTAAAAAAAAATTAATAGAGAGGATCCATCAATTCTTTTAACCAAATTGTTTTTCAATGAGCTAAAAGTGTTATTTATGATGTAAGTTTCTTTTATGAGAAAACTTACTATTTGGTCCCTTCTTTTTCACAGTTTCAACTATTAGGTCCTTGTATTTTTGAAATAGACTATTTGGTCTCTCAAAAATTACAAATGTTAACTCATTAGTCCCTATAGTATATCTCTTTTACTGACACTGGTGACCTAGTCGTTAATTACACATGTGACACGTTAAATGCCGCATATTTAACTATTTGGGACCACCTAGGATTTGAGATTTGAGATTTGAAAATGCTTAAATAGTTTATCCTTATGGAAGTTTCACATGTAATACAAATATTTGAGTCTGACTCAATTTTAAACTGATTAATTTGTGTTTTTTTTGTCCGATTCGATTGATTCATGTGACTAGAATGCCAAAGAGACATTTAATGGTGCCATGTAAGCATTTAATGTCCATGTTATTAAATAACTTAATAGATTCTAACTTAGAGACTAAATAGTTAATGATTATGATAAATGAGGGACTGGGTAGCCTATTTTAATAAATGAGGGACCAAATTGTTATAAGAAAGGAGGGACCAAATTGTAAGTTTCCTCTTCTTTTATTATTATTCTTCTATGTGATTTTAATATAAAAAATAGTCGTTTTCCCTTTTATTTATGTTTTGGTGATAGATGCATAATAGTCTGATAGTGACATGCAGCTTAATCAACATCAATTATAGCCCCTCTACGTTTATTTCCACTGCGTCGCTTTGAGCTTTGGCTCACAGAATCCATCCACAAGACCTCAAGTCCACAACACTACAAAATGTGTGTTGGTTAGATTTTAATATTATAATAATATTATCTACTCTTCGCAAGGCACCCCGTAATATTATTGTACTGCGTTGGCCTTGACCAAATCAAACATTCAAACATGTGTTAAGCTAGGATTCGCATTTGTCAATTCGGTCTTCGTCTTGCATACACTCAGGCTGCATTAGTCAAGACCTGCATTCATATAGGTGTACCATATACTTTGTGACTTAATGATAATTGGATTCAACTTGACATCAATATCATTACCTAGTTGCTGCAAACATTATTATATTCTGAGATTTTGAACTTTAAATGAAACAAATTTTTGAGAGATCATTCACCGGTTACACGTACTCTCACATATTATTCAATCAGTAACAACATGACATGGGGTGTTCACTTGTTCTGAGTTCAAACAATACTAGTAAAACTGAAGAGGGAAATTTCCCCGTATTAGATTCATTCATCAAGTAAAACTGTAAAAGAGAAAAAGCCAAAAAGGAAACAACATATTTCTTTCTAGTTCTATTTTGATCTATTTTGACTATAACGTTGGATTCCATGGACATCTACAATCCCAGGGGGAAAAACAGGATCAGCAGCAGCTCTTACAGCAACCTTTGCCACATCAGTAACATTAACAGGAGGAGTGAATAGAGGTCCCACTAGTGGTAGCCTATTCAACGGCCCCGCATGTTGCAGAACCTACAATCATTTCAGTTACAAAACTAAGCAAACAAACATGAGGAAATCTATGTTTTGATGCTTAAATAGTTAAATTTGTCTAATACTACAGTTTAATCTCTGGATATTAAAAAGAAACTTTTTAATCTCTGATATTTTTACTAATGTCAACTATTTAGTCCCTAAAATATTAACGGCAAAGACTAAATAGTTGATGTTTGCAAACAAAACATGAACCAAAAAGTAATTGTAGTTTTTGACAAATTTAAAGAGTAAAAAGTAAATTTCCTCAACAAACAATAGCCTATCTGGCATAATAAAGTGAGGAATGCAACAAGGGGGGGAAAAATCTAGTAAGCATACAATTTAATTTCAGTTAACAACTCAATCACTGAAAGTCTAGTTTATACATTTTAGTTGTGGAGATAATACAACTTAGTCCCTTAAATCTATTTCTTAAGGACTAACTTGTAGAGACAATAAAACTAAAATATATTAGTTTCATAACTTTCGGGGATTGAAAAGTGTAAATCAGACTTTCAGGAATTGAGTTATTAACTCATATATCTTTTAAGGACCAATTTATATGTTTGTTAAAAAAAAATCGTTTAATAGATTGCTCAAGCCAGAAGGTAGAGAATTAAATGTAACTATGTAAGAAGGATGGCGCAGGTAGGAAGGGAGACTCTGCAGAGTGCAGACATACATAGAGTAAACAGAGAAACGAGATTTGGGGTACTATAGTGACTTAGAGAAGGACATGGAAATTACCATCTCCATTGGAGAACCTATTACACCAAGGGGTATCTTCATACTGCCAGCAGTCCGAGTCCCATAGATGAATCCTGGTCTCAGAATCACCCCTGCATAAGGCATTTAAACTTTTAAGTAAAATGTTCCATCACATATCAATACAGTGCCTCACACCGGGAACCACCAGTGACTTTTCCTACACTTCTCAGCTAGATGAGATGAGAATTTAAACTTTTCATGCGCTACAGAAATATCAATTGCAAACTAGAAAGGAAGGACTTGTTAGAATGAAACTTGAACAGTTTTTTCCATTATCAAGTATAAGCATGACACGACTTATTACCAGATAAAACATTTAATTTGTTGTAATCACTAAAGTCTTGACTTAATTTTATTTGGGCCTTATATGTGCCATACCACATTACCACTACGTTGATCATTAATGATCTAGAATAAACCATCCCGTGAGGACTTTAGGTAGACAGGACGCTTACCTCCATAGGGGTACCTGGTCAGAACCTCCGTTTCAGCAGCTCTCTACAGAAATAAGACACAGTAAATAACTTCCATGATATAAAATTTGAAAAAAAACTCGGCATTACTTGTGACTTTAATTTTTTTGACAAAATCAACAGAGACCACTGATAACATTGTAATTGAAAATGTACATAATAATTATTAGTACCAAAACAGAACAAAGGCCAACCACTGTGCATGCATGTTTCTCTTTAGACAACCTTTTAAGTCCTAGTCAAGATGTAGTCAAAACCAAAAAAACAAAAACATCAAGACTTCTCTATTGTGTACACAACGAACCTAATATTAATAGGAAGTCTTTTCAGTATTTCGCAGTGGGTTCTGCAGTAAACCCATTTCACCAACTGATGATTCATCCCTCAAAATATTCACAGTATTTAAAAATCAGACAATTTACCTTTCCTTCATAATACCCTTGCAGTAAGTAATTGACTACACCAAAGTCCGCAGCAGAGATATAGACAAATCTTTTGACACCTGCAGAAGATAACAGTTGGTAAGTTGTGACTTGTGACACATTACCTGCGAACAGGCTTTGCAGCAGTCAAGTCATTAAATATATGAATTGGTAATGGAATGAAGACCAATCCACTATCTGAATCATCAAAAACAAGAGCTAAAGCATAACATATCTAACAACAGGCAACAATAAGAAAAGTGTGGTTAAAACGGGTCATCTACATACTTCATCTCAAAAAAGAAAACAAATCCTTTCCCAATTCAAGCTTAACAGACATAATTTTGCAATTAATAGAAAGGAAGAGTTTCCTTGAATGGTCTATTGACAACTTCAAATCCAATAAAACAATCCCATGCAAAGATAACTGTTCTCCAATAAGTTAAAATAGAAGACAGCATCAGCTCATCATTCAATTTATTCAAGTTAAAGCTAGCTTCTATCATTATTACATAAGACATAAACATGCACAAGATGGAAGAGCAAAAGGTCAAAATAGACACCATCGTTCTATTTATCAAATAACAAGTTATCAAATCATTGTTTTATTTATCAGGAATTTATCATAAAAACTCATGCTTGATATTAATAAAATATTCAACAGTATAACAGAACATGGAATTTCTGTAGGTTTTCATATACATAAGGGGATGAAAAATAAACCAAGAAAACCTAATCGAACAACTTTATCTAGCAAGTTTTATACTATGGCTTCTGATTTTAGCTGTCTTCAATTGACAAGAAAAACCAAGTCTGGTGAGTGACAGTTACTGATTTAAAAGAAAAATGTCCTAAACCTTTAATTACCTTGTTCTGAAGCTGCTCTAACAGCATTGATATTAGCTGTCCCATTAATCTTGTACATGTATGAGTTGGAGCCAAAGCCACCGACACAGGAAATCTTAGGAGAAAAACATGAAAAAACAATTTAGCAGAACGCACCAATAGAGATCCTTACCAAACCAATTAGTTGGAGCCAAGGGCAACTACAAGCGAATGCCAAAGAAACAGACAATATTTTAATGCACCCCCAGTTCAATGACAGAGAGAAAGAGAGATGGAAAGAGTTTAAATAACTGAGAATGGAAACAGATTTTAAATGATAATAGAATAACATGTAACTCTCTTAATTGCACCCCCAAATTCTATGTATGTAGTCAAATATTCACCACTCATCACATCGAGAAAGTGACAACTTACAACTGCAGTGACTCCATTCAGAGCTTCCTTCCAAGAATCAGTTGAAAGGAGGTTCCCTGGTAACATTACGACAGTTTAGATACATCACAGAATGCGATGATGATATTGACTTCAAGGAAAATTGCCAAGCAAGAAAGCAGACCTTGATACCAAGTGATATTGTTCGCCCAAGAATCATGTAAAGATGACCTACCAGACCTGAACGTAATAGAAAGAATTAAGCACAAGGTAGACAAACTACAAAGACAGAATAAAAACAAAATTACAAAGAAGACGAGGCATATGGACCTGCAGGAACAGATTCAAAACCAACAAGTTATTGTTGTTGTTTTTTTTTCTTGGGGTATGATATAAATAAAAAATTTTGAACCAATAACCTCCTACGTAGTACATACTACCCAGAATTCTCACTACTAGCTACTAGCTTCCCCTTAGTAGCTTACAGCAGAACATTGCATTACCTACATCTTTGCACAACTTTCCCCTTATTATTAGGTATCAGTAGGGTATAAATTAAGATCTAACATGTACCAAATAAGAATACTTAAAGCATGAAGACTATCAGTTACCAAAACAATTAAATAGTGTCAAACCTGCTAAGACTTGCAACAGACAAACCACGATCTAAGGCTTCTCTACATATGTGTGAGCCAACAAATCCATTGCCACCCAACACAAGCAACTAGAATATGCATACAAGTTAGAATGTTATGTTAATAATCGTGCATACACAAATGAGTATTGAGTACAAAAGTTAATATCTATACATGGTTACCATTGTAGCGTACCTTATCTGTTAGAGGTGGAGGAACATTTACGGTTTCTGCTTCTTCAACTTTGAAGGGCTCATCAACTTTATTAGAGTCCGTGGAAAGATGTCTCCCACCCTTGGATATAGCAATTGCACTTCAACATAATAAAAAATAAACACGTATTAATTATGTAGAGGACAGTAATAGCTAAATAGAATTTTTTACTGATGTATTATTTTTTACTTGTATTACTTTTACTGTTTTACTGCTTTCCTCTTATATCAGTAGTATAAGCTTTCCACTTGTATCAGTACTATAAAAGACTTGTACCGCTCATTTCTTCTTCGATAATAAGAATTCCCAATTTACAATCCAAGATTGTTCATGGTATCAGAGCCTTCGGGCGACGAATTTCGGGTCTACACTCGACAAACAAGAATGGCGACTCTTGATCAAGAAACGGTGGCGCACGGTGTCGCAGGCATGGAAGCGTTTGTTCGGAGCTTGATGAAGACCGACGAACCTTCTTGGGCGTTGCATAGCTCGGACCAGCCAGGGCTCGTGATGGTTTCTTGTCACCTGACGAGTTCGAACTTCCTCACCTGGAGCAAGGCGATGCGGATTGCATTAGGTGCGAAGGACAAATTAGGGTTCATCAATGGGAAATTACAGCCTCCAACTGATGAAGGACTTCTTGCAAAATGGACAAAGGTAGATCAAATGATTTTTTCTTGGATTTTGAATGCGATTGGTAAGCCTCTTTCTAATCAATTCTTGTATTTCCCAACTTCATTTGCTTTGTGGCAAGAATTGGAAGGGAGATTTGGGGTGAGTAGTGGTCCACAGATTTATAAGTTGCAGAGGATGACAACTACTCTTGAACAAGGAGATGATACAGTCACAGAGTATTATGGGAAGTTGCATCAGTTTTGGGATGAGATGGATCAGTTGGAACCTGTTTTGTTGTGTGATTGTCCAAATCACAAGAAAACTCTGGAAAGAGAGTCTAGAAGGAAAGTGAATCAGTTTCTTATGGGGTTGAATGAAGGATATGAAAGTTTGCGTAGTCAGATATTGAATCTTGATCCACTACCTAGTGTGATTAAGGCTTACGGGTTATTCCCAGGGCAACCCACAGTAAGGCTCATCCATCCCACATGCCCAGGCTCTGATACCATGTAGAAAGGCCTAACTCTCCCTAAAAGAGCTCATAAAGGCACTTTTATTTCTCAAAGAAAGTACATTTCCGACATTGTAAAATCTACTGGTTTGCAGAATGCAAATGCAGTAGCGATTCCTATGCCTCGTGGTCACTGTTTTTCAGAAAGCTCTCCTCTTTATAGTGAACCAGAGTCATACAGAAGATTAGTGGGCAGACTTCTCTATTTGAATATGACTCGGCCAGACATTACTTATTCTGTACAAAGATTGAGCCAACATGTTGCTGCTCCTACTGAAGATCATTGGAGTGTAGCAATGCATGTGGTAAGGTATTTGAAAGGTACACAAGCTCGGATTGTTTTACATAACAGATTCTGTTTTTTCTCTGATTTCTTTTAGCGATTCAGACTGGGCTACATGTCCTACTACTAGGAAATCCACTACAGGTTTCTGTATTCTTTTGGGAAGTTCTTTGATTTCATGGAAATCAAAGAAGCAAACTACTGTATCAAGGTCATCCTGTGAAGCCGAAAATAGAAGCGTGGCTTCTTCAGTATGTGAATTGATGTGGCTGTCCTACTTGCTGAGGGATATGGATATTTCTTTTCCTACACCAATTCCTTTTAATTGTGACAACAAAGCAGCCATACACATTACTTCCAATCCGGTCTTTCATGAGCGTACCAAACACATTGACATAGATTGTCATGTGGTTAGGCAGCAATACAAGGCAAATTTCATCAGACCACAGTATGTTTCATCACAGCTGCAGTTGGCGGATGTCTTTACAAAAGCACTTTCTGAGCCTCAGTTTTCATTCATTTTGGGCAAGTTGGGAGTTTGTGCAAACATGTTTAACTTGAGGGGGGATGTAGAGGATAGTAATAGCTAAATAGAATTTTTTACTGATGTATTATTTTTTACTTGTATTACTTTTACTGTTTTACTGCTTTCCTCTTGTATCAGTAGTATAAGCTTTCCACTTGTATCAGCACTATAAAAGACGTGTACCGCTCATTTCTTCTTCGATAATAAGAATTCCCAATTTACAATCCAAGATTGTTCAAATTAGTAATTTGCAAATGATGAAGCCAATATATATCTCAATTGTGCATAACACTCACGCCACTTTGCCTCTACATTTGATTCCATGCTCAAAATACCAATTAGCCTATATTTCAAACAAACCAATCAACGTTCATTTTTAAGTCAATCAAGTCGCAAAAATCGCATAGCTTTGCAAAATTGCACAAAATATGTTACACAAAATCTGTATAAAATTAAATCCCAAGCAAACGGGAACAAAATCATAGTCTCGATTTCAAACAAAAGCTCGAACATGGCGCAAATTCCCGAATTGCATTCGTATATATACCCACACTTTCCCTAACCGCATCAAACCGACACCGAATCAAACAGCCTTAACATACGTACATATATAAATAACACCAAATTAGAATGTAATGAAAATCACAGAATCAAATGCTCGAAATCTCAGCAAAACACGAAGCGAGAAAACTCACTTGAGCTTGGAAATGGATGCTCTGGAATGGATCAATCGCGAGACGACTGTCCTCATTTGAGAGTTTGATTCCTTCCTTCCTTCGATTTCACAATGATAACTGAAATTTCAACGACGAAAAATTGGGTTGTGAATTGAATTGTGATGCAGTGATTGTGTAGCGGAGAGAGAGAGAGGGAGAGAGAGAAGAAGAAGAAGGAGATGAAGAGTGAACACGTGACAGTGCACACCCTTAGGCATAGAGAGAGAAGTGAATAGCGAACACGTGGCGCCTAATCCTGATGCCACGTCGACACCTCTCCAAGCATATATGTGTGGCTCATTCCAGTCCATTACAACTTACAAGGAATTGTTTGAGGAAATTCTAAGCTGTTTGCTCTAACGCAAAGTAACAATGGTTATTCCCCTTTTTTTTTTCCTCTAATTTCGTATCATTTTTCATTTGATCCAGTTTGGAAATTTGTGATTGATTTCGTGTAATGTTAAAAATATTAACTTAGTCCACGCTGTTAGCTCCATAAAATTAACTTATATGTGTTGCAGAGTATGTAAAAAATCTTGATTGAAAGGTTGTGGGTGGGTTAGATATACCAACTCATTAATTGGGAGTTTAATAAAAAAAATGATAAATTATTTCTTACTAATTGAATATTATATTACTATTAATGGGATGAGACGAGGTGAATTAAAATTTGAAGTTTTCAATAATAAGTTAATAACCTTATAAAAAAAATAATACATATAGATCTATAAGATTTGAAAATATACTAAAGTTAAAAGCTTAAATAAAAAATATTAAAGTATCAAACCATCCCAACCCTTGAGTTTGTAAAAATAAGTATTTTAGTGGTTTAGAATGATTTGCAAACTATCCTAACTCACCACACTTCACTCACTAATTAAACTCACAATGATATAAACCTTTAAATCACTTCACACCACACCATATCACACCACTTTCAAACCATCCTCTCAATCAACCCTCGTAATGTACTTAGTGTAACTTAAATTATGATTTTTTTTTATAACGTGAAAACATAAGATAAGTAGACAACTAGCTATGCTATGAATATTGAAACCATAAGATTATTGTTTAATTTAAGAATAATCATACAATCTATAAAATCTATAAAATATAAATGTGTTTTTAAGGTGTTTTAATTTGGGCCTATAATAACTGTTCAAAACAATTGGGCTTATAATATTCAGCCGAAGCAATTTAGGCCTATAATAAGGCTTCCTTTCAAAATTTTAAGGGTCTAAACATGAATTTGGGTCGGTGACTCGATGGGTCAATGTACTGTGACACAATCTTCCGGGTTTTTTTTGGGTTTCTTTCATTGAATATAATTTTGACAAATCCAATATCAATTGGTCAATCTTTGGAATTTTGATGAGGCATTAAGACGCTTTAGTGCTTCACATTCCAGTCTTCACTTTTTATTTTCTCCCTTTCTTCTTAATCATCCTCTCTCATATAACAAAACCACAAACAGAGCAGAGAGCAGAACCTAGCAAGTTCAAAATGAAAACAATCTCATCATTGCCACTACCACCCACACCATCTTCATCTTGATCATCATATGCCACGTGGCACTGAGGATTGGTTGCCAATTTGCCATGCTGTCTCTCATAGCCTTTGACCTCTTCATCTTAGCTTGCTCTTTCACAAACCAAAGTCAAGAACGAAATGTAAGATCAAGTTAAGATGAAAACGGTAATTAATTCAAGAACGAAAGGTAAGATTTAATTATTCAGGTGGCTCCAAGAAGAAGGACGACTGACAACGAAGAAGAAAGTTTTGAAATTGGTGAGAAATCAGAGAAAGAATTATTCAGCTGAATTTATTATTCCCATCATATTAATTAATCTTCAATTTCTCTTCACTAACACAAGAACTAGAACAAAGAATTTACAAAAAAAAAATTATGAATAAAATAATCAAAATATGTAAGTATGTATATCCTTATTTTAATTTTTTGTTCCTTCCTAAAATTTAATATAGAATGGAGATCAAGGGCATACACACACATGAGTCATGCATGACATGGCATATTGTTTAGTTTTGGGGCACGTGAGAGAGTGAGCATGCATGTGTGCTTACTTTTTATGGTAAAATTTTCAATGAAATAAGTTTCCATTTTCCATACGTGTACGGTTACGGGAGGCCGCATCTCTATATATAGGTGACAGTGTATATAACCTTCCTGAAGTTAGTCTTCCTGAAAGTCTTCCTGAAGTTAGTCTTCCTGGAGTCTATCGTCCTGGAGATGCTAGTATCATATTCCAGCTCAGCATAGTTTGTTAGGAGTTTGTTATCCAGCTCAGTTTAGTTGTTGTTGAGTTGTTTTCAGCTAACTGATTTCTGGTGATTAATTCACCTATATAAACTACATTGTATTCTTTGTTTAATGCAATGCAAATCATTCTTTTCCTAGTTTCAATTTCTCATTCTCGGTTTCTCTTAGTTTAGCATGGTATCAGAGCCTTAAGCCTCTCCATGGAGAGCACTTCGACGCCGGCAATGGCAGCTCCGGCGACTCCAGCTACTCCGGCAATCTCTGCAACTCCGTTCAAACCTTCCAATGGCGTGATTAGTTTCTCGCATTCGATTTCTGTGAAGTTAGACAACAATAATTTTCTTCTTTAGCATCAGCAGATAGAATCTGCGATTATTGGTTATCAGCTTGACAAGTTCATTGAGATTCATCCACCGATTCCTCCAAAATTTCTTTCTTCCTCTGATGAAATTTCTGGTAATATCAATTCCGCTTTTCTTGATTGGTTTAGACAAGATAGATTGCTTCTTTCTTGGATTCTTTCCTCTGTTTCTGAATCGGTTTTGGGTGAAGCTGTTGGTTGCAAAACGTCTTCTGAAGCATGGCATGCGATTCTTAATTTCTTTGCATCTCAAACCTTAGCTAGGGAAATGCAGCTTAAAACACAATTACAGAATTTAAAGAAAGGATCCTTAACGATGACAGAGTATTTGAGCAAAATCAAGAACATTACTGATTCTTTGAATAATATCGGGCATCCACTTCCATTTAATGATCATCTCAACTGTATTTTTCGAGGTCTTCCTGCTGAGTATGATGCATTTGTGTGTTCTATGCTTACTCGTACAGAGTCATATTCTATTTCTGATGTTCGATCACATTTATTGACTCAAGAAGCAAGAATTGATCAGTCAAAATCTTCTGAAATTGCCTTAGCTAATGTTGCGCATACTACTAATCAATTTGTTCCTAGAGGAGGTGGTCCTAGATCTTTTGGCAGGAATAGTTGGAATAATTCAGGAGGAAGAGGTTTCCATCGAGGACGTGGTTATGGTTCTGGAGGAAGAAGTTTTAATAGAGGTCGTGGTTATGGTGGTAGGTCCTATCCTACTGTTGGAAATTCATCCAAGTCTCATCTTCTCTGTCAAATTTGTGGTAAGAATGGACATATTGCATCTCAATGCTGGAACCGGTATGATTCATCGTATACTATAGATCCTTCTGAGTATTCATCTAATAGTACTGGTTCTGTTAGTTCTTCTCCTTCTGTTAAGCCTCCTGCAGCACCAGCTACTGCTCCTCCTGCACAAGCCATGATTGCTACTCCTGAAACTGTTTGTGATTCATCCTGGTATGTTGATTCAGGAGCGTCTAGTCATCTTTCCTTTGATGACAGATCATTCTGTGATAATTCTTCCTATGGTGCACCTGAGCAAGTCTTTATTGGAGATGGCTCAGGTTTGTCTGTTAAATCTGTTGGTTCCTCCTTCTTTACCGCTTCCTGTAGTACTCAGTCTTTTCTTTTGAAGGATGTTCTTCATGTTCCTTCAATCAGTAAAAACCTTATTAGTGTTACAAAATTCTCTCGAGACAATCATGCTTACTTTGTTTTCTTTCCTGATTATTTTGTTGTTAAACAGCAGGATACTCACAAGCTACTTTTGCGAGGCACAGTTAGACATGGTCTCTATGTCCTTGATCATTTGAAGTTTTCCAAATACCCTGTTTCTTTTAATGTTTCTTCTAATTCCTTTGCTCTTGTATCACAAAATCCTGATTCTGTATCTCAAAATCCTGATCCTGTATCTCAAAATTCTGATCCTGTGCTGCAAAATTCTGATTGTAATAGTGATACTTTCTCTCTTTGGCATAATAGGCTAGGTCATCCTTCACAAAAAGTTGTTTCTAGTATTCTTCAGGATTGTAATGTTGTTCTTCCTTCTAATAAAAGAGCTATTGAGGTTTGCAAAGCCTGCTGTTATGGAAAGTTCCATAAGTTTCCTTCTTATCCTTCAACTTCTACCTATCAATTTCCTCTTCAGTTAATTCATACAGATCTTTGGGGTCCTGCTCCAGTAGTTTCAACCTCTGGTTTCAGATATTATGTTCACTTTACTGATGCTTGTACTAGATTTTGTTGGATGTATTTGTTAAAACAAAAGTCTGATGTTTTTCAAGCTTTCCTGGATTTCAAAGCAACTGCTGAACTTCAACTTCAGAGAAAAATCATGGCTGTGCAATCTGACTGGAGTGGTGAGTTCCGTGCTTTATCTGGGTATTTTAAGGAACATGGTATTTCTCATCGTATCAGCTGTCCACATTTGCATGAACAAAATGGATTAGCTGAAAGGAAACATCAACACATTACTGAAATGGGACTCACTTTGTTAGCTAAAGCTGCTTTGCCTATGGTTTATTGGTCTGATGCGTTTTCCACTGCTGTTCATCTTATTAATAGACTTCCTACAGCTGTACTGAAATTCAAATCTCCTTTTGAGTGCTTATATGGTGAGAAGCCTGATTATATGTTTCTAAGGACGTTTGGTAGTGCTTGTTATCCTTTTACTCGACCTTATAACAAAAATAAGTTGCAGTATAGAACTGTTGATTGTATTTTTCTTGGCTATAGTCAAAATCACAAAGGTTATAAATGTCTTGATTATCATACAGGTCGAATTTATATAGCCAGGGATGTGATTTTTGATGAATCAACATTTCCTTTTGCTAATTCACTTCCTCAGCTTCCTTCCTCAAATACTCATCCTCCATTACTTCCTAATCCTCCTTTACTTCCTCAGTTTTCTTCAGTTCCTGAACATATGTTTCCTTCTACTATTTCTCAGAATAAATCTCCTAATCCTCCAAATAGATTTCCTGTTCCTACTCCTCAAAATACATCTCCTGTTAATATTCATGATAATACATTTCCTGTTACTCAAAATTTGTCTCCTCCATCTCTTCCTGCTCAAAACAATCTTCCTGTTCTTTCTTCTGTTCCTGAAGGAACTGTTTCTTCCTCAGGAAATTCTACATTACCTCATATTCCTATAAATACTTCTTCCTTCCGAAAAGCAACTTCCTCTACTCCCATCACTCATCCTATGACTACTCGTGCGAAGCAAGGAATTTTTAAACCCAAAGTGTTCCTAACTCATACACTTCCTAAATCTGTTTCTCATGCTCTTGATGATCCTAATTGGAACAAAGCAATGCAGGATGAAATACAAGCACTTCATAAGAATAAAACGTGGTCCTTAATGCCTTTGCCTCCTGGACGTGATGCTATAGGATGCAAATGGGTGTTCAGAGTAAAAGAGAAATCAGATGGATCGATAGAAAGATACAAGGCAAGATTGGTAGCTAAAGGATTTCATCAAAGAGAGGGAATTGATTTTCAGGAAACATTTAGTCCTGTAGTTAAACCTACTACTGTCAGGATTATTTTATCTCTTGCATTAGCTAATAATTGGTTGATAAATCAAATTGATATTAATAATGCCTTCCTGAATGGTTTTATTTCTGAGGATGTATACATGCAGCAGCCTCCTGGTTTTGAGAGTAGTGATACTTCCTTGGTTTGTAAGTTGCATCGATCTCTTTATGGTCTTAAACAAGCTCCACGTGCTTGGTTTGACAGGCTGTCTTCTCTATTGCTTTCTCTTGGTTTTCAATATAGCAAATGTGATAAATCCTTGTTTATCAGGACTTCCTCAGGACAGTCTCTCTATGTCCTAGTATATGTTGATGATATCTTAATAACAGGTTCAAGTTCCTCTGCTGTGACAAATCTTATTGCTCAGATTAATGCAACTTTTTCTCTTAAAGATATGGGCCAATTGCATTATTTTCTTGGTATTGAGGTGATTAAAAATTCAGATGGGTCACTTTTGTTGTCTCAAGCTAAGTATATTACTGAACTTCTTGAAAAGGCTGGTATGGCAGATGCAAGTCCTTGTATAACTCCTATGTCTACTGTTCCCAAGTTGTCTAAAGATCAAGGAGTTCCTTTTTCTGATCCTAAGTTCTATAGAACTATTGTGGGTGGTCTGCAGTATTTGAGTGTAACTCGTCCTGATATATGTTATGCTGTAAATCGAGTGTGTCAATTTATGGCTGCTCCTACTCTTTCTCATTGGCAAGCAGTTAAAAGATTGCTAAGATATCTTAAGGGTACTTCCTCTTATGGTCTGATCTTCAGGAAACCTACTAATTTGAAGCTTACTGCCTTCTCAGATGCAGATTGGGCAACAGATACTGATGATCGGCGAAGCACTTCGGGTTTTTGTGTTTATTTTGGAGGAAATCTCATCAGTTGGTCTTCAAAGAAACAACAGGTTGTTTCAAGAAGTAGTACAGAGGCAGAATATCGAAGTCTAGCTGCTGTAGTTGCTGAAATCTCCTGGATCAAGTCTCTACTGCAGGAACTACGCATTACTCTTTCTTCTGCTCCTACAGTTCATTGTGATAACATCAGTGCTGTGCACATGACTGCAAATCCGATTCTTCATGCTAGGACGAAACATGTTGAGCTTGATATACATTTTGTTAGGGAAAAAGCAATTGCTGGGGAGATTTCTGTTCTTCATGTTCCTTCTACTGATCAAGTTGCTGATGGTTTTACAAAACCATTGTCCAAGCAGCTGTTCCTTGACTTTAGATCTTATCTTATGATTGGTGACAGGAATCATCTGCTTGAGGGGGGATGACAGTGTATATAACCTTCCTGAAGTTAGTCTTCCTGAAAGTCTTCCTGAAGTTAGTCTTCCTGAAGTTAGTCTTCCTGGAGTCTATCGTCCTGGAGATGCTAGTATCATATTCCAGCTCAGCATAGTTTGTTAGGAGTTTGTTATCCAGCTCAGTTTAGTTGTTGTTGAGTTGTTTTCAGCTAACTGATTTCTGGTGATTAATTCACCTATATAAACTACATTGTATTCTTTGTTTAATGCAATGCAAATCATTCTTTTCCTAGTTTCAATTTCTCATTCTCGGTTTCTCTTAGTTTAGCAATAGGAGCCATGTATTGTAAATTCTTGTTTTCTTTTTTTGTCAAAAATTGTAAATTCTTCTGATTTTACATAATCATGTCTTTTTATTGGGTTGATATTGGCATAGACCCGATGAAGTAGTTGGATATCTCAGCCCATATACTGTAAAGCCCAAACTTGTTCAACAAACAAATTTATGTTTTCTTTTTTTCTCCAGATTGTCTATAAAAGTAAAGCAATGGAATTAATTAGACATAAAAAGTATAAAATGTTTTCGGTTGTTTCACCTAAAATAAGTAGCAGAGCTGCTAAAGGTGTCTTAAAACTAAAACCGATGTTGGGAATAGATGTCAAGCATTGATGAGAGGTTAGGTTTTGAGTAGTATTGGGGAAGCATGAAATATGTGGTCTGGAGTAGTTTGTACAGATGCACATAAAGGCCAACCAATCACCAATGTGAAGATTGGTTAGCTAATAAGCTAACAAAAGTCTCTCTTTTTTTTTTTTTTTTAATCCTCACGAGTCACTATGGTCATTTTGAGCAACCCACCCAACTGCGGTTGTTAATTGATGTTGATTTTAGAGGGTGTCCAATTTTCAAAAACCTCCTTTTTTGCTTACTAAATGCATTTTTGAAAAGGAAGAAAAATAGGTTGGAAGAGAATATAAGGGAAGGAAGGGCAGATTTTAATCTAAAATATTATATATGATTATTTATCTTTCTCTTTGTTCTCTCCATTATTCTCATTCCAATTTCCAAACATGGCATATATATATATATATATACTATTTCGTTCTTTATTCTCTTTTTGTATTATTAACTCCTAAACATACTCAGACATAACAAAATTTCCTCTCTTTTTTTCTTTTGGTGGATCAAGATAAATGGTTGAGTGAATCAGACTAAAAATAATTATTGAAACACTCAACTGAGTACGTAGGAAACTACTTGAATAAGTGTAACAAAGTGTACAAGGGAACTTGGCCAAGGAAAATAGTGTACAAGAGTAATTCATCATTGAATAAGAAAAATACATGTAACTGTTGATTCATCATTGTGATGAGTGACACTTATCAGAAAAACAAAACTAAGAAAAACCATAGACAGCGGAATAGATTGTTGTTGTGTTGCATTGTGTGGTGTTGAAAGTTGTCAAACTCAGCGTGTCATTGCAGTATAGAGTCGAGCTTGAAACTCGAGCTATTTTTTTTGTTGTTTTGTTTTGCTGGAAAATTAGAAATGAATGAGAGACATAAGATGCCAAAAGCCATAGGGCTCCACTTTCTAAAACGACGACCATATTGTTCATTACTTATTTACTTTCATTCATATGCTATAGTATTTTTGGCTAAGCCTTGCCCACGTGGCTTCCCCTGGTTGGTTATTCCTCAGATCTCCCTGGTCCCACCAGATAGATAGACTTGTTTCGTATAATCACGCTTCTTCAACCTTGAGGCTCACCCTCAACCATTTTCAACCACCCAATGCTCTTTGTCTTTCTCTCTCATCATTCACCCATTACTACACAAAGAGGCTTGGACCCTACACTACTACACTCATAGTCATATTTTTCTTCTTCTTCTTCTTGTTCTTCTCTCCCATGGCGTCCAAGCTTTGTGATTCCTGCAAATCCGCCACGGCCACCATATTCTGTCGTGCCGACTCTGCTTTTCTCTGCCTTGGCTGCGACTCCAAAATCCATGCCGCTAACAAGCTCGCTTCACGCCACGCGCGCGTTTGGGTTTGCGAAGTTTGCGAGCACGCGCCGGCACATGTCACCTGTAAGGCTGACGCCGCCGCGTTATGCGTCACTTGCGACCGTGACATCCACTCTGCTAATCCACTCGCTCGACGTCACGAGCGCGTGCCCGTCACGCCGTTCTACGACGCCGTCCACTCCGCCGCCGGAGTCCCTTCCTCCACCGCCGCCGCGGCAATCAACTTCCTCGACGACCGTTACTTCTCCGATGCCGACAACGATGCTGATGTAAGCAGGGAGGAAGCAGAGGCGGCTTCGTGGTTGCTTCCGAATCCGTCGAACCCTAATAAGGCCGTGGAGAGTCCAGATCTGAACTCCGGCGAGTATGTTTTCCCGGAAATGGAACCGTGCCTGGATCTGGACTTCGGACCGGTGGATCCGAAGGTGGAATCGCAAGAACAGAACAGCTCCGGCACTGACGGAGTCGTGCCGGTTCAGAGTAAGAGCACGCCGGCTCCGTCACTGAATGAACACTACTACGACATCGATTTGCCGGCGTCCAAGAATTTCGCCTATGGTTACAATAGCAGCCAGTGTCTAAGCCAGAGTGTAAGAAATAAGAATTTAGATCTCGTTTATCCTAATTTAACAAAAGAGAGTTGAATCTTGTTATCTTGAAATTGAACTGAAATAATAAATCCTTATTGTTATGATTCAGGTATCGTCGTCGTCGATGGAAGTAGGAGTGGTGCCGGATGCGAATGCGATATCGAATGGCTACTGCAATAAGGCGATGATGATGGGAGGGGAGAATCCGACGGTGCAGATTTCAGCAGCTGATAGAGAAGCGAGGGTGTTGAGGTACAGAGAGAAGAGGAAGAACAGGAAGTTCGAGAAGACGATTCGGTATGCATCGAGAAAGGCGTATGCGGAAACGAGGCCCAGAATCAAAGGGAGATTCGCGAAACGATCGGAGGCGGACCGATTCGGAGGATACGGCGTCGTTCCGAGCTGTTGAAGCCGCCGGAATTGTTACCGGAGATTCACTCGATCACTCACTGGTAACACTGTAACAGAGCATGTTGTTAATTAGCTTTGATCGATTAGATGGATGTTTTGGGTTTAATTATTGTTGTATATATTTTTTGTTGTTGCTCATGGAAATGGAAGATCCCTTCTTCCTTGCATGGATCATCTGGAACATGTTTAAACATCCGTGTGAAGTCATATAAATATGCACCAGTTTTTTATTTAATATATATATGAATATGAATATGAAGTTTTGGTGCAGTTTTTTTTAGTTAGAAATGCAAAAGTAGGAGATTCCATGATTCTGGGAGAGAAAGCAAAGCAAAGCTGGTATCAAATTCTGGAACGGGATTGGATTGCGTAAGGGGGTTTAATTATTAATTTAAGCGGAAACTAATTAAAAATTGGGAGTGTAATAGTGTAATTAGTTTGGATGAGGAAGGGATGGTTGGTGGTTGTTGACTGTTGTGAGATGATAGTTATGTGAAGTAGTACTGAAGTCCCTTTTTCCGTCATCATTATGTAAGCCCTTACGCTGTGTTACTGTTGACTGCTATCAATTTTTTTTTTTTAATCAATTTTACATTATATTATATATCGTTGGTCACGTAGATTTTGTCATTAATATTTAGTTAAAATAAGAGCAAAGGATAAAATTGATCCAAATGTGAAAGATTAGGGATGAAATTGACCGCATGTGTAAAGTTTGGGGACGAAATTGATAGCAAAAAAAGATTGGGGGCGAAATTGACAGCAGGTGTAAAGTTTGGAGGACGAAATGAATACTTTTGCCTTTTAATAAACGGATTATGAGAGAGGAAGTGGGGTATCACCTATCATAGTGAAATTGGTTTAAACACGACTTACATGGTTCAGATATAAATAACACTTATGAAGACCCCAGAATATAGAGTTGATCAAATGCTTGATAATCTTATAACTAAGGGAAGAGAAAGACCCAAGAAAATTATCTAAGAAACTATTTGAAAAGATTTATCTATCAATAACCTAACGCTTGACATGTGTAAGAATATAACTCGTTTACGTCAGTTGATCCTTATAGCCGAAGGAATGGACCACTAAATTATGAGAATGGTAAAGTATGATAAAGTGTGAATCTGAACGTTAATTCTTTTTCTAGTTTAGTTATTAATGATGGTTGAAGTATTATCTTATTAGATACCTATAATTATTAAAATGAAGTATCTTAATTATTTGAGAAATCGTGAAAAACAATGCAAGAGGAACAGGTGGAGGACAATGTTAGCATGCAGACTGCCCATTCAACTCAGGCTTGATATTCTTTATCTTTTTAATTACACGTTAAATACAATATAATTTACAATACAAGTAGCTTTATTTAAAATCAAGCTATATTCCCGTAATTAACACCTTAGCACCAATTGAACTTGTTTCTTACAGAATAAGCTAGTTTCATCAAAAGTAATAAATTTATATTTGAATTTGTATTGAAAGCCGTACCTACGTTCAGTGATTAACCCTAACTCAAATATGATTATTTGCGAGGGGAAAAAATACTTAATTATGCCATTCTTAACAATTGGTGGTGTTTTTTATATTGAAAATAGGAATAATAATATGTAGAGTATGAATTAGAATATGTTATCCATCTCTAAATATACTAGACTCTATTTTTTGGCCAAAAAAATATACTAGACTTTGAGCACATATGAAAATCAAAGTTTATTCCTAAACTTTATAAGTAGTCGAGTACTCATATTTGTACTCAAACTTTAAAAAAAGTTTTTATTTATTTTTTGATTATATTAAATCTTTTATTTATAACAACCAAAAAATCACAATAAAGATAAATATATAATTAAATTATTTCAATATGTACTTTTTTTTTCTGAAATCTATTTCAATATGTACTTGGGTTAACATTTTATCAAAATATAATAATATAAGAATATTATAATTTTATAGAGTAAACTAACAATTTGATCCCAAAAGATCACCGAGCTGACAACTCAATCCTTAAAAGAATTAAAATATAAAATTTAGTTCTCGAAAGAAAAAATTATATACTTTTTAGTCCTTGAAAGATTAAAATGGTATACTATTTAGTCCATAAAAATGATTAGTTATCGTTTTGATCTTTAAGAAACTAAATTGTACATTTTAATCTTTTAGGGACTGAGTTGTCAGTTCGGTAATGTTTCAAGGACTAAATTTTTAGTTTACTCTAATTTTATATATTAAAATCAATATTCACTATTATAACTAATACTTGTAGACTTGTATTTTTTTTTTTTTTTTAAAAAAACCTAATACATGCAGACTAATTGAGTTTTTATTTAGACCCAAATTAAACAAAACTCAAAAAAACAAAAATCCCGTATGTTATGAGCATAAAAATTTTCATAATTCTTATTACGATAGATAAGGTTGCATAAGTCAAGTGTGAAGAAGATGAGTCTGGAGTTTGGACCATCTACTTTAATAATCATTTTAATGGCCATTATGGTCGATGATGGTACGTGATGATGAACGTTATCATCACGTGCAAAATAGTACACAAGTTTTGATACATGGGCGAAATCTTTTTCAATTTTATTTGTTGTTCGGAGAATATATTGAATTATGAAAACTAAATAAACATTTTTAATATTTGTATATATTTTTCGAAAAATATATTTTTGTAGTAAAAAATTATTATTATTATTAATATTATTATTATTATTGGTACGCTAATCATTGGATAAAACTTACAATTAATTTTGTGGCATTTAAATATTGTAGCTAAATTTTTTTGAATAAAAATCTTAATAAGTAGAGTTACATAAATGAAAACCAAATTAGATGAGCTGAATTTGGTGTCATTTGGCTTGGCTCGGCATAGGAGGATACCTCTTTTTTCTTATTTATGTATATTTAAAAATTTTATTATGTAAAATACAGTATATATATATATAATTATATATTTATTGATTACAGATTAAAGGAATAAAAGTATAAATTTAACATTTAATAATTAAATTTATGGTACTTGTATATAGGAAATTTTTATATTACTATAAATAAGTAAAAAACATATAAAAAAAATTGAAAAGTAATCTAGATTAAGTATAAGAATTAAAAGTTATTCTAGATTAAATTTAAGTAATTCTTTAGGAAAAAGAAAACTATTTTAGCCTGATTGAAACAGTGGACCTGGTGCAGCTTCAGACCTCCCAAGCACACACAAAAACAAAAAAGTCCATTCATACATCTTATATTCACCGTCCATTTATCAAATGTTTATTTTGGTCATCCTAAAGTATAAGATAAATTTAATTTTGGTCTCTAATATTCTTTTTTTTTTTTTGGCCAACCTCTGATATTCTGTTTTGATCCTTAAAAATTTTCACCTATTTCACCATCAATTCCTAACCAATTTTGGTCCAAGTTTACTATTAAAAAAATCTTAATTATTTTTTTTTCTTTCTCTTCTCTCTCTCTCACTGTTTATATTTCTTTTTACGTAAAAATCAGCTGATATTCTCCATTCAACAATTAGAAACTAATCTTCCCTAAGACGTAGAAATCACCCAAGTTTATTTTACCTCTACTAACAAGATCTTTTCAATACACATGGTACGGTTCAAACTTGGCTTAAGGAACCAACATGAAATTTTTACGTATTATTTTTATTGACAAATTTGATAACAAGCAAATAAAATAAAATTGTCCATAAGCATGAGTGTCTTTACAGTTTACACCCGTTAAATGGAAAAAGAGGTGTAGGTTGAATATAAAGTGTTCTTTCACTCCCTGTTTCTTTGCTTCATCTGGCATCCATATACATTTAACTCATTGTGTAGTTTCAACATAGTAGCCATAACAAAACACAGATTCATTTAACATCCAGAATACAAAGTGGACAACATATTCGCAGTAAGATATCAATATTTTGTTTTTTATTAGACTATAAATTTATAATTACTACACTTGATACAAACGATGAATCATGTAAAACAAAAATGTTACACAAGACAGATAAAAGAATTACTTCAACAACATCAACCAAGCACATGATTCTTCTTTTCTTCTTCATCTTTCTAAAAAACAACAACATCAACACCACATATACAGCATGTGCAATCACTTTACACATATTCTTCTTCACCTTGCTACAAAAGCATATATATATATAGCTCTATGCTAGAAGACCATAAAGAGTTTAATTATTGTTCTTTCTACTCTTGCAACAACATAGTACACGGCTGCATGGAATACCTATGATGACGAACTGTTAAAGATGATTTTCATCACATCCCATCTTTTATAATCAGTAGTGTCCTAACCTTCTACTGAAGGACGCGAGCTACTACGAGAAGAAGCGCTGCCTTGGTTCGTCAAGAAACGAACAACAACACAGGTGATATTGTCAGAGCTACCTCTTTGATATGCTTCATTCATCAGCCTCTTTGCTGCCTCCTCTGCATCCCCAATTGGTTTTATCATAGAAACAGCTTCCTGAGGTAAAAAGATAAGAATTACTAAGAGTTTGATTGTTTTGTAGCCATGTATTTTACAGAAGTGAGTTCTGTTTGGGACTTCATATTTTCCCATTTTCTCCCTCTTTTCTCAACGAAGGAAAGTGATTTTCAGAATCCATATCATCAGTGTCAGCCTATTGCTTGTCTCAACATGAAATGATCTTTAGTAGCTTCAGAATCCATAACATGAATATTTGACTCATACTTTTCAAAATAGTTATCAATGAAACAAAAGTGGGAAGAAGTGGAAAATGCAAACCTCATTAGAGACAACATCCCACAATCCATCACTGGCCAATATAAGGAACTCAAGAGAGCTATCAACTTTTTCTTCCTGCAAGCCACATCCATTTTTGTCGATGAAATATATAGAGAAGGAAATGGGAGGCACGAAAAATTAAAGTTTAAGGCCATGCCAACGAGAAGAAAGGTAATCGGTCAATTAATTTGTGTTAATTGGGATCTAGAGACCTGTTTAGGTAACAGTAACACCATTCTTATTGGTTAGCCTAAAATGATAATTATTCATTGATTACACATACAATTACAAATACATGAATGATTCGTGACTATATGCAGCAAGCAAATTTCTTAAAGTTTTATATCCAGCAAAGTTATGGGTTGAAACAACAATGACAAATAATAAGAACTTCCAGAAGTACTTTCTAAAGAATCTTGACATTTTATTTGTGAACTAACACACCGTTTTGTTAACATCTATCTTTCATTCACCTCATAGATTTTAATGCGAACTAACACACCGTTTTGTCATGCTATATGCACAAAGTGCAGGGAGTTAAGTGGGTTACGATCTTGTCTTTATTCTTCATATTAACATTTCATAAAGAATCTTTAATCATTGACTCGATTATAGAATGGTTTTGAATGTTAACCATACACTAACCCTATATATTATATAATGCTTGACATAAATCTACAAGTATGTCCAAGAATGGATGTCAGCATTTTAGAGACATACCCGAATTTCTGGATCAGCAACAACATACTGCTTCAAGAGTCTGTCGCCAAATGCACGAGAAACAGCAAGTACTCCACCAACTCTCCAAGTTCCTGAAAGTTTTGAATGGTGATAAACCTGATAAAAATTTAAAATTAAACCATTAAAAATAACTACACGATGATTTTACCAGCCCACATAACAAAACCCCCTGCATTTTCAATCCTTTGCCTCTCATCAGTTTGGTCTGGCTTATGATCTCGAGATACGGCAATGGCTAGAGGAAAACACAAAAGGGAGTAGAAGATTAGGTACTAGTTCAATGTGGGAAGGCAGAAGTAGTTACAAGTGTTGAAATTGACTGCGTTACATGTGTACTAATATATCCCATTGACTTTGATAAATAAAAAAAAAGAGCAATTTTGAGAATTTTAAAAACATTAATATCTTCAAACCATATGCACTGTGGTTTCCAAAAAAAAAAGAAGAAGAAGAATCCTGTGCTATATGTCTCATCAATAAATGCTATTAATATATGTTTCTGAAAGGTAAAAGACTAAAAGTAGACCTCCGACTTAAATGCCTTTCAACAGAAACTAAGATGCAAGTCAGGAATTCTCAAAATTGTTAAATCATTAAAAAGAAAGAAAGAAACTGTGAAAATAAGCAAATAAACTCAAAATAAATGTGCCAGTACATTATGTTCATGTGGTGTTCTGACATAATTTAGTGTTTGCTCACACTTGAATGTCTAAAACTCCATAATCTTGTAAATCAGAAATAAAATTTATGACAAAATTGTAGAAATTATGAAATAAGTATCATATGCAAGATAGAAAATGACAGTAAACTTCCTCTCTTGAGACAATTATTATACATTCCGATACATTTTTGTGTCAGAACAGACAACTAAACTTTTGATCTACGAAAGCAGAGGCAACTACAATGAGAAGTTAGGAATATGCAAATTGCTTATAGTTGGTATGATATAGAATCTTCCAGAAAACCTTGTTATGAGCTTTTGATTTATCACACAGCTAAAATTTAAGTGACATGATTTAGTTATGTAATATGCAAGTTGTTAAGAATGTGCACAAGTGTAGAGAGAGCTACTAGACTTACCATTACCACCTCTGCATATAACAGCGCGGGAGTCCCCAACATTTGCAACAAGCAAACGATCACCAACTAGGATGGCAGTTGAAGCAGTTGATCCGGCATCTCTGTTTTGAGTATTTTCTGATTTGAGAAATTCAGAATCGGTATGATTATATGCATCAGCTGTGGAAAAGAAAAATTTGGCAGGAGAAACTGAGTTATTTTCTGGAGTTTGCACAGCAGAGAGCATAACAAAAGGATAGTGCTTCTAATGATAGAAGATACAAACCAATAGCTGATTTCGTGTCAGAAATAAAATTGGGATGTTTGATCAAATTACTGAAGAGATTTTGCTTGACATACTCGGCAGCTCGTGCACCACCATGACCTGAAAGATTTTCAAGCTTATAACTAGCTAACTTTTTTTTTTGGCCTGAACTTATAACTAGCTAACTTGCAGCTAAGTTCAACATTCTGAGTGGATATATATGTTTTTATATATATCAAAATTTGAATCCAGACAGTAAAGATAGTTCTGACATGCTTAAATAAAGTTCTCATGTCAAACAAGAAATGACAGACACCTGAAAAATTATCATCGATAACAAGGATTAAGGGAGGCTCTAAATCATTGAAGTAAGACAAACATAAAGTGACACAATCCTTTTCAGCTGGAAAAGTTGAATTTAAGAAGAGGAGGTTGAAGGATATGGAAATTGCTCCTATAGAAAATCTTATTAGATGGGCAACCTTCAGAAGGATTTACTTCATGCACACATAATATTCTAAAAGTTGTAGGAGAGAGGAAAACCTTGAAATGATCCAAGATCTACTTCTATATGTGAGTAAGTTGAGAAAATAAACTAGATAAGACTGGAAATGGGGGACAAAACCATGAACTGGTTATGTATATGAGTAAATAAATAAGCATACAATCATCTGCGTTAGGCATAATCAGTCACATGGGACAAGCAACTTTCAATTATTACAAAAAAGGAAATTCCAGTAATAGGAATATATTAACAAAAAAACTCCAAAAAAGAAATTAGTATTCTATTGGCAGCATTTTCAGATATTATTCTCTAAATTAGAAGTGAAAGTACAAGTAGACAAAGAAAAAAGAGAAGTATATATACCATCAAAAACTCCAAAAAGGCCAACAATTTCTCCATCAACACCATCAATTCTTGTCTCAAAAAAATCTTCCATTGAAGATCTCTTGCCAGGAGAGCTAGCATATCCATAACTGAACTTACCATTCTGACTGTTAAATCCAAGTAGAACAAATTTAGCACCAAAATCATCTCATATGACTCATTCTTGAGCATTGCAGTAATAAGAAATGCCACAGAATTTTAAGTTTTATCTTGTCAATTACAGCTCAAATAAAAAATGTATAACAAATTTTCAGCATTCATCAGCTTATTAAGCTTGGGGACGTGACAACAAAATTCAGAATGTACTCAAACACAGATCCGACACATTCAATTTCACATAACGACAATTGCTACCTTAAATGTTAGCTAAACCTTTTTTGTTTATTAAGACATTGAAAGATCGCAAAAAGGACCTTTAACTGTGTCATTTGTTAAGCCCATCTTAATAATATTACAGAAACATGAGGACCTTGGAAACTTAGAAGAACTGTCTGCTGACGTGATCTAGATAGTAATCAAAAGCAAAGGTTACCATCAACAAAATTATTACGAAAATTATTTCATATTAATAAAGATGTGAATGGATCAACAGTTTACTTTAATTGCTTCTCTCTTTCTCTCTCTTGCGTGCACACATACATGTCGGTGAAACAAGCAAAATGCATCGAACATATCAGGAGATCAGTGATATTGAGCCAAAACACAGCAAGCAATAACCAAAAACTGAAACAAAACACGAGACAAGTACTTTGGCCGTTTTAGCTGAAATTGCTGATCAACACTCGCCTACACGTACTTTTTATGAACATAAAAAGTCATATGCTTACCGCAATAGCTTAACTGAAATTGACCAAAGGACAAAAGTACAAAAGGTGCACATGTTAAGGTCTTCGACAACAAAGCATTATGCAAACAAATCAACAAATCTTGCTGGAAAAGGCAAAGAGACAAGGAAAAAGTTTAATCAAGCACACAATTTCAGCCATCATTCAGCTTTTCTCCGTTCCTTTTTCCTTTTCTGGTGACTTTGGTCTCATTAACTAATTGGAATGAATCCAATTGTAGGAAGCTTTAGGACATAAAACGAATCAGGTAAGAAGTCCCTTACGGCCATAGGACAAAAACTGTAGCTACTTGGTTCATCTGACTACTGCAAGGATGAACCCAATCAGGAATATGAACCATAAAGGAACTTCCCAATTAAACCAATCACAGGAATACCAGTCATAGTACTAATACCTATTATTCAAAAGACAAATTCCTGTAACAGTTTAAGCCATTTATCCCACTTTATTCCGCATTTTATCAAGTAATCATGCAAGATACACACAAAAGGACAATCTCAAAACCAGAACTGTTATATACTATTATGCACATCAAGGGTTTCTCGAACAGGATCGGCAGAGGCTAATCCAGATTCCAGACAATCTCATTAATGGTAAATACATTAAAAACACATGCATGAATCACACGATTCATATTTTTTCTGAATATGCAAATTACCACAATAAGGAGGATTATAACACCGTGGATATAAATGACAGATTCGATTCAAAAAGAGATTAACTAGCAATATTAACTATGAAACGCATGAATAAAGCAGCCATTCAATCCTATGCTAGATCTAAAGAAAGATCGATAAGCTAAAAAAAAGAAGTAGACCTGAGGCCTCCACCGCTCACAGGTGCATCTTCGGCTGCATGAACCTGGGTTGAAGAGGACAAAACTGAATTGAGATAACCCATATTGTTGTTATTATTATATCTTGAATATTCGGGGTTCCCAGATACTATTATTTGCTTGAGAAAATGAAGGAACAAAAGCAGTGTTGTTGCGTATGTATAGCTTCTTATTCTTGCGTGCCAACGATTCCAAGTTATCATGACATGGGTGGGGTCATTCTGAAATCACTAACTAGCTGTCATGTTTAACCTGCACAGAAACCCCACAAGGAAGAAATTCTAAATAATTTCACAATAAGCGATGAATTGAACATAGATCTTGTTGTTTCAGGTATCAAGCAGAAATAATAGTAATACTAAACACAAAAGAGGATCCGTAATTAGTAAGAACTAAGAATTTCTGAAGCAGAGAAAAAGGGTAATGATTAAATCAGAAAAGAGAAGGAAAACCTGGGGAAGAAAATAGAGACGAAATGCCAGAGAGAGAGAAAGAGGGTTCAAGTCGTGAAAGGAGAAAAAGACGAGAATGGAGGAAGCCAAAGGTTACTGTAAGAAGTACTCTCTCTCATTTTGGTTCAAATCAGCTAATTTGTTCGTTCGTTCAACAATAGAGAGCTAACAGCTTGAGACTCGAGAGAGAGAGAGAGAGAGACATATACAATAAGAAAAAATTAGCACTAAAAATCTAACATTTTTTTAAGAAAAAAGAAAAATAAAATAATGGCTTCGTAAGAAAACTAAAAAAAAGTATAAAAATCATTAATTTACATGTTTAAGATGAGCTTAAGCCTTAATGGTTGTTTCTTGAGATCCCAAAAATAGAGTGGTGCTTTGCTTAGGCGTCGCCGGAGGATGAGGTGAAGCTTACAAAGTCATCTTATCCGGCGGTGGTGACACCTATATTAGTGTTACTGTTGTACATGCAGAGGGAGACACACGCCTATTCCATGGGGTGAATCGCATTTTAACTATTCCTTTTTTTTTTTAAATTAAAATCTCATTCTGGTCCTTTATATATAGCCTAGATTTCACTATGGTCCTTTATCTTTCTTTTTTAATTTCAAAATGATCCTCTATATTTTCATATTTTTTTTATTTCTGAACTATAAATTTTATTTTTGGTGTATGATTTGAATTCATTTGTCGACAATCTCAATCAAACGATGAAATAACTCATCAAAATTAATATGTAATTTCGAACTCGTCACATTCGAATTTTAAATGAGATATATATGACCAAGTAACTAATTTCACTTTTTTAATTATGAAAGGAATTATCTACTTTTAAGACTCAATTTAATCTTATTTGTTAATAATTTTAATCAAATAAAAAGAATTCGTTAAAAGAAATTCATAATTATTATTTTTTTGTATAAATTCATAATTTTAGAATCATATACAATAGTTTAGAATCAAAAGTAAAAAATCATCAAAATAAATCATGTAAACCCAAAGTAAAATCTGGTTCATATATAAGAGACCAATATGAGATTTTAATCTTTCCTTTTTTATATTAGTCCTTGATTTCTTTAGCAAGTTATTGAGTTCTTTTAGTAAATTATGATTTAAAATATAATAATAAATTCTTTAATTCATTTTTTAAAAATAATATTATAAAATTTACTCTTGTAAAAGTATAATCATTATAACTTTAATATTTTTATTAAAATATCGATTTAAATTTAACAATAGATATAATTTTATTAATATTAATTATTAAGTGTAATGTGAATAAAATTTCAAATTACGTAAATTCTTTGATAAATTTTAGTTAATATTTTTAACAAAATAATTAAATTAATTATAAANTTTTTTTTGGCCAGAATGACTTATGTCATCTATGAATAATTGTCAAAAAGTATTTTATATTTAGAAAACAATTTTAAAAAGTTTCAATTTTCAAGAATCTCCCAATTTCATGGTCTTCTCTTCTTTTTCAGAAGCCTCAACAATAAATTTTATTTTATTTTTTTGGGTTAAAATAATCCACTACGAATTCACAAAAATACAAGAGTTTTTTTTTTTTAGAACTTAAAGAGAACCGACAAAAGAGAACCTTACCAGTTTAGGGGGATGTGATGCCTAATCACATCCTGCATATTAAGGTTACAGAAATTAAAAAAAGACATAATTGAATCTATTACATAATAAACGGATATCTGAGAGGATGATGCAGTAGCGAGCATTTCGGTCCGGATCACCATTAAGCAGGTTGGGTATGGATTCTTCACAGACTTAGACAGACCTTGTTCATCCCTTGTTGGGAGAGGGTTTCAAGCGTGTCGCGAATACTCAGAAGAATAGACATATTCACACCCAAGGAATCTCGGTGAATGAAATGTTCCAAAAGCTCTTTGCGCGGATCTTGATAGTTGAAGACACATATAGCAATTTTGTGTGCTTTCTTGTCTTGGAAGTAATCAAAGTGAAAGTTGATCGATGTGGCCATCTCTTCTAGAGTTGGGGGTGTTCCTAGAATCAATTGTTCCCCTAGACGTGGTAGGGGATTGATGCTGGGCAACCATAGCCTCCATAAGGTTGATGATTTCAGTAGGTGATGCTTTGCCTTTTCCAAAAGCAACAACATTCCTTTGATGGTATATACTCCAACAGATCCAAAAGACAGTCTCTACAAACCTGTTGCTGGGAGAGTCATTGGCCTTATGGTCATAGTTGTTGAGAAGCTGAGTTAGCCAATGGGAGATTCCAGAGGCTGCAACCCTTTCAATCCTTAAGCCAAGTCTTGAGCCAAACCAGACAGCACGCGAGATAGGGCAGTGGAGTAAAAGGTGGTCAAGAGTTTCCAAGTGGGGGCAGCCAAAGAAGCAGTTACCTTGGATATCCAATTTCCTCCTTTTGTGGAGGTCGCCGGTAGGCAGGCTTTGATGCAGGAGCTTCCAGCAAAAAGTCTTGATCTTATGGGGAAGATGAAGCTTCCAGATCAGGGACCATTTAATCGTGGAAGGGGCTAAACCATTTAGCCTTGTATGGTTGAGGCGACAGTTATAACCTTGTTTAGCAGTGTATTGCCCGGATGTACTACCATTCCAGATGATTTTGTCTTCAAGCCCAAATTTCGATATGGGGGTATGCAAAATGTCAAGAGCATCATTCCTGGAGTACATTTGGAGGACTTTATGCTTATCCCAAATACCATCATCAGCAATGAGATCCTTGACTTTGTGGACTTTAGCAATGTGAGTAACAGGCTTATACCAAATGTCACTAAAAATATTGATCTTCTCACCATTTCCAACTTGCCATCTCAGATCGGGCTTGATGGAGAGGAAGACTTTGTAGATGCCTTTCCAGATGGAGGAGGCATTGTTGGGGCATTTGAAATCTTAGTGGTGCTTAGGATGGCCATACTTGGATCTCATAAAACAACTGAACAGGTTGGCTTGATCATGTAGAATTTTCCAAGCTTGTTTAGCCAGGAGAGAGTGGTTTAAGTCCAGTGTGTTTCTAATACCCAACCCACCATATTCAGGGGGTAAGCACACAATTTGCCATCCTATTAAATGCATTTTTCGCTTGGCAGTGGTGTCACCCCAAAGAAAGTTATTGATTAACCTATCACATTTAGCAGCTTGGAGTTTTGTTAGAGACAGGTGACTGAGGTAGTAACTAGAGAGGGAAGCAATAGTGGACTTGATCAGTGTGATTTGCCTTGCTTTTGACAGGAGTTTACCTTTCCAGCCATCTAATCTATCAGAGATCATATCAAGAAGGCGTTGGAAGCCAGTCTGCTTATAATCTGTACCATCAAGGCAGTTACCAAGGTAGATACCAATGGTGTCAGCGCTGTTGCACTTAAGAGTTTTACTCATAAGCTTAACAAATTTTTTAGGAGTATTAGGGCTGAAGTAGACTTGAGATTTGGAATCATTCTTGACTAGTCCTGAGTGATGAGCAAAAGAAGTCAGAAGTTGCTGAATAGCTTGACAAGAGTTCAAGTTGGCTTTGAAGAATACTATGCTGTCATCAGCAAAGAAAATGTGATTGACGCGTGGGCTATTTTTAGCAATTTTGATGCCAGGGGCAGCCTTAAACTCTTGGAGATTGGAGAAGTGATGGAATAGAACATTGAGGCAGAGTAAGAATAGGTAAAGGGAGAGGGAGTCTCCCTGTCTAAGCCCGCATTGAAGAGTTAAATATAGTGCTAAGCACTAAGCAGATCATATGGGAATTGAAAGTCAAATATCTTAATTTTCTTTCTTTCTCTTTTTTCTTGAAAAAGGGTTTGTAATTACTCTCTCCGGTTCTCTATATCTGAGGTTTTGGAGAACTTTTTTTATTTCAAAATATCTGATGTTTTATAAATTCAAGAGAACATTAATTATTTTTTTACCATTCTATCTCTATTAGAGTCATAAATGAATAAACATTTCCCAAGTAATTTAATAGGGATAGTTTAGTCTTTTTATCTCATTTTTCTCTTATTTTAGATAAACTCATCATTTTTTTTAATATGTGTGCATGTACCTTAAACATCAGATATATAGAATCGGAAGGAGGTCGAGGAAATTGGCATTTATTGGCTTTCCATAATGCGCAAAAATTAGAAAGTGATCTCAATTGGAAAAATTCCGACAGCAATGTCCACAATGTCAAGAAAGTCTTCGATTATAACCATTATTTAATTTTCAGACCAAAAACAAAATAACCATGATTTAATTTGGTGTCATCTGGGTCGTCCCATAAAAACTTATGATATTCTATGATTAATAAATCTAAAAAACTCTACTTCAATTTGTTTATTTTCTGGCCTGCAGAAAAAAAAGGCGATAAGAGTGGATTGTTAGTTGATATTTATGAAGTAAAAGGAGATATAGCGACAGGTATGTGCAAGTGAAAGCATCAAAATAAGGAATTATGGACCATTTCAGTTGGATTCTGTGACAATTTATTTGAGAAATCAACAAAATGTGGATGTCAATCTTGTTTCTTTATTCCTCACAAAGTTGTGTGGCTTGTTGATTGCCTATACTCAACGTAATTATCCTTCTCCACACTTAAAGTATACTACTTGACATTGCCAAATGCCAATGGTGGGTGACCATCATAAATAGTTGACCAACAAGTTTATATTATTTGTGTAACACTAACACTAAACTATTCTTTTATCTCGTTTGTTAGCATGAAAGACAAGCCACTAATACAATTGTACATAGCATGACAATTGAAACAGAATCTCAACGAAAGAAACATCATAAGAAGAAATAAAAAACAGCTTGAAGGGGCAGCAAAAGAAAAGAAAGGAAACACAACCCATTGAATCATTGCTTTCTAGTCCTCAAAGAATATTAAAATATCTCAATGTATCTTATGAGTTTGGGTGAGTCTGAGACAAGTCCTAGTCCAAAGTCAATAGGCCCCAAAAATGAATAAAAATTATATTTTTAAATTTCATGTATAAAAAATAAAATTATAAAAAATATTAAATATTTTTGACATGTTGAAATAATTTAATAACATTTATATTTGGTGATTATAGTTTATAGACAAGAATAAATTTTATATTTGAACATAAAAATTTGCCTATTTGTAAAATCTGAAAATAAATATTAAATTTAATACCCACTCAAATTCATTATTCATCTGAATCCGAGTCTAAACATTAGAAACCCATATTTTTCCAGTAATCACTATCTGAGTGGCCCATTGCTTTTATACTTTAAACTTTAAAGTTTGTAACTTTGTATGGTTTGTGGTTAGTGACCTTCCGGGGAGGGAACAGACGCTATGGCAAGCCGGCCCAATAGCAAGAGGAGAAGTGTTTTTTGTCTCTTTTTTTTATTATTATTTGAAAATGAGAATTAAAATAACTGTACACCACAGAAAGTCCAACTTATGTTAGGAAACCATCTCATTCAGAGAATTTTTGTAACACTTATTAAATGAAAACATTAATGAAGAAATAATATGAGCCGATTTTTTCTTTCGTTTCTGATTAATCCACATCTGTACAATGTAACATGATCTGATAATCATCACCAAAAATATCAGCAAAGTATATTACTAAGAAAATATGATTAAAAAAAGAATCCACTAGATACAAAAGAATAGAATAAGATGATCCCTCTTCACATGTCTCTTTGCTTTCTTGGCAAAATTAATTAATTATAGCAAATGTTATAGCAAATTTTATTTTCTTCATGAGCTTTTTAAACATCTGCAACATGAAAACTTTTGAGAGACAAGACCTGCAGTGAAGATATCCTCTCATCTTGAATTCCTATATGCTAAAAACTATACTTTCTATCTTGATCTGTGAAGAAGTTTTGATAAATATAGCCAAGATGATTCCCGTAATTTATGGTTAAAGTGCAAAACTAGAGCTGAAATAATGTCTATAGTAAACTTGTGAACCTCAGGTTTCACTGCCATTCGTAGAAGCATTGCTGTCCACTCTTCTGGTGCCAACTTGATCACATCACGAAAGTATCGAAAACCTTTCCCAATCCTACCGAGGATAACACGCTCCTGCAACCACATTTGAAAGTTTAAATTACTCACTTTAGTTTTTGAAATCATGGAAATAATACAATTTAGACCTTTAAGCTAATTTTATATGGACTAACTTTAGGGACAAAATGATTGAAATATATAGGTTCTATGACTTTTAACTTTAAGTATTAAAGAGTATAAACTAAACATTCAGAAATTGGGTTGTTAACTCGGGTATCTTTTAGAGATATCTTTTAGAGATCGATTTATATGTCTACCATAAAGAAATGACTAACTTAATTATCTAGTGTGGAGCAAGCACATGAACACAAGGGTCACAGTAGCTTTTGCTCATCCTTCCAAGATCTATCTACCCTAAGATCCTTTTCCTCCTCTATAAGACATCGACTAACTGTAGAATTATTATTTTATTCATTAATTCTTTCTGTAAATAAGAATATACGTGTACATTTTCCGTTTTAGATATTCTTCTGGTAGCTTCTGTAGGAATTTCATTCTGTTAGGAAGTGGGTCCCCTTTTCTTCTCTGCATGATAGTCATGCTATCTTTTTTCCTTTCTTTGCGGCTGTATATATATTCCCCTGATTGTAATAATGAAATCATCCAATTTACTTGCTATTTCGTGCACTAACATCTCCCAATATTTACATGGCTTCTTTTTCTTTTTATTCGGGGAGGGGGTAAAAAGATATAATGTGTTTAATAACTAGGAGAGTGCAACTCAACACAAAACGTTAAAGCTCATATCAGAAGGCTTCATGAAGTGAGAACCAAAGTCATTTTGACAGAGGAAACAAGAATTACTTGATATATAAAACCCCCAATTCAGATATTTGTTCAATTGGATAAACTTCAAAATTACCTCAAATAGCAACATCCTTTGGCCTTGAGATTTCTCATTTGACATGCAATCGATGATTTCGTCTTGCATGAATATATCAGCTGCTTCTATTATATCCCAAAGAAGGAATAGACGCACTCTGGAACCCTTGTCTGACAAAATGAACAACAAAAGATCTTCAGTGGCATCGACGACAGCATGCATGTCAAAGATTTTCCAACCCAAAGGACTTGAAGACTTCTCAGAACTAGGGTCTCCAGTTGACTCAGAAGCCTGCTCAGATATTGCTGCTATCTGAAAATGCAACCCACACAAAATGGTCCTTAGTTATCTAACCACAAGAAAGTTATTTCAAAGTTTTATCGAAGAGAGTATTCAGACTTAGGCAAAGCAATACACATGAGCTAGATTTGCAATTGTCACCCTGATAAAAAGCATACAGTAATCATATTTCAACTAATTTTGTGAGCTTCTTTCAAGCAAATACAGAGATGAGCATACGCATACAAACATTGCAAGTGAACAGCAGAATACAATGTAGAGAAGAGATGGTAACACTACCAAGCGCTCTAGTCGATTCCACCTGATAGATCCATTGTTACAGATGAGAAGTTGCCTCAAAATTCTTCTCATGTCGGGACTTGGATCTGCTATAAGCCTCCCAATGACAAAAGGGTATGCACTCTCAATGACTTTAAAATCAGGATCCAGAACTTTTGCTGTGCCTTCTAGTGAACCCAGTGCTCTGATCACTAAAGCATAGTCTGGCGGGAGGGAGAAGTTGAATTCATACATAACATCATAAAGTTGGTTCATAATTCCCTGAAATCAAAGACAAGCGTAAAAATTTAAAAATCAAGTGCTACAATTCCCTGCAGTAGAGCTTAAAATAGGACTCAACAAAAAAAAAAGTGCCCAACTGTTACTTAGGCACAATATTAAAATGAGTAAATGACAAATCTGAAATACTATTCTAAGAAATAGAAAGGATTTGAAGCCCAGCACCAAGAATAAAAGCATAGATTTTAGTCGATGGAAAGTAATGTCGAGACAATTGTCACTGTTGAAATTTTATGCCCAAAAATCATAAATCTGTATCAGCAGTTAGCACTGTATTATATCTTATAAACAACAAGATTAAAGGAGATAGAATGATAAGGCTGATATTGACTTGTAACAATACTGCAATTTCAGAAAGAAATCAAGATCACTTACAGCTAAAA
Source organism: Chamaecrista fasciculata (assembly GCA_003254925.1). NCBI lineage: Eukaryota > Viridiplantae > Streptophyta > Magnoliopsida > Fabales > Fabaceae > Chamaecrista > Chamaecrista fasciculata. Next base: position 140,825 of record QANZ01050193.1, on the reverse strand, counting down.
ATAGATGCCAGAAGAATGAAAAACAAAAGAAAGAACCTGGAAATCTTTGGATTGGCCGGTGCGGTCAGCAAAGGATGCCTTCAATGCATCTGAAACTGCATATACATCTACGCCTTCAGGAATAAATCCCAAAGAAAGAAAGTCATTTGCCAGACCCAGAGAATCACGATTAACAAAGTGCACAAGCTGAAAGAAAAAAAGTCAATTAATACAGGTGACTTCCTGAAACATTCTGCCAGTCCATAAGAAGAAAGCATAGCAATAAGAAACTGAGAACAGAAGAATGATATATAAAAATGAACACAAAGGAAGATTTCATCCAAGGGAATCTGATTTACCGGGTGCCCCAGAACATAAATCTAATATGCAATATACTTTATAGTATTTATATACTGAAGATTCAAATACTATAAATTCAGCAATTATAGGCCACAGAGTGACAGACCATGATCTTCTGTGTGAGAGAGATGCTACGTCAATGGTTTTCAAATCATCCATGACATGAGAGCTCATAAAGCAGATAACATCTAACTCATTCTTCTGAGTCTTCAGCACAAACCACAAGAACATGGACTAAATTTCAAATAAAGCATTTAAAAAGTAAAAGGCTAAACTCTATAAGAGTATAATGTAATATGTCCTAAAGAGGGAAAAAAGTAAAACTCAATTAATAAAAAATGTCTAATATGATTGCACTTTAACTTTTTCAAACATAATTTTAGCAAAAATGAGGTGGAAATTCTGAAGGAACAACCAATTCAAGTATCTTGACTAAAGATTTTATCCGCCAGCTAATAATTATTCAAATATTTCTCACCATTTGAATAAGTCCAATCCGGTAATGTCTAGGAATATCCCCCATCATTCCAAAGTCAAAATATGCAAGTGATCCATCATCTCTTGCCACAAGGTTTCCTGGATGTGGATCAGCATGGAAGTATCCAACCTCAAGCAGTTGAATCAAAGAGCTGTATAATCCCTACAAAACCACAAGAGGGAAGAGACATCAATTGACAATCTTTTAAGTTCTTAAGCAATCATGCATTTTTTTAAGGTTTTGCTAGAGGGGGAAAAAAGTAATTGCGTGCTTAACACTTGCCCAAGACATGAAAGCATACTAGTTTTAAGGACACATTTCCACATATGTAAGGTAATGACATAAAATAGATATATAATCTATGCAAACAGCCAAAGCATGTGACAAAGAACAATTCTGTCCTTTTACCTGGTCAATGAGCTCTCTTCTGTTCAGAAATGCCTCACTCAGGCGAATTTCATCTGTAAGCTTGATTCCATCCACCCACTCCATAGTCAGTACAGTAGTACGAGTGTAGTCCCAATATATTTTTGGAACTTTGATGCGTTTTGTTACTTGGGGTTTACTTTTGTTTAGACCTCCAGCTCTGTGACCTTGTTCACTATCACCTGTTGATAAGAGTCACCATTCAAAATCCCTCGCTAAATTAAACATAAAGCACCGCATTAAAACTTGGCATTACTAATCATTTGAGAAAAAAAAAACTTTACTTCATAGCTTAATATAGGCACACTACACTTAAATATTTGAAAAAAAAAAAACTTATGGGGGCAGTACATATTTGAAACTCAAACATATAGTTGAATAGTACATATGCTAAGCTGACCATTAAAGAAAATAGTGATTAGTATTTTTTGGCACAGAAAACCAAACTTACCTTCATGGGGGCAGTAAAGAGAAGCAAAACGCTCAGCATTTTTTCCCTCCAGGACATAATCAATTTCATCAAACATGTGCCTTACCTGTTGCATTGATTTCCACCTTTCAGTTATTGACGTATAAAATAGTTTCAATGTAAACAAATAAATGAGGTTCTAATAGGTGTTGGCTGGTGTAATGGTCTACAAATAATGAACTCTGGTTTCGATAATGAAGGAAAAAATATTCATAAATTAAGCAACAGAGATATCAGTGAATTTCAAAGTAAAGGTGCTCACCATCTCATTCACTGCTACTAAAAGATCTCTACGAGCCTTGGCAAATCGCTTTAACTGGCCTCCAATCATATGGAATAATAAAGCATCCAGAGTCAATGAAAGTGACATACCAGGTCTCTGTACTTTTACGGCCACCAGCTCTCCAGAATGCAGGTGAGCTGCAACACTTCAATTTTTCTCAAACATGTAAATCCTTCTCTAGATTCTTAAATGTAAAACAAAAACATGGAACAAATGAACGATGCAGTTATCTGAAAATCTCAAATAACTGGGAAATGAAGACTAACCTTTATAAACTTGCCCTAACGATGCTGCCGCAATAGGCTCTGGGCTAATGTCACTAAATATTTCAGAAATAGGGGCACCTAACTGGGTTTCAATAGATTTAATTGCAACACCAGTTGGAAATGGAGGTATTTGATCCTAGCGTAAAGGAAAAAATCATATGGCTTCATTAGTACCAGACAACGAAATAATGAAAGAGGTCAGTATACGCGAGAAAGACAAGATTTAGATGAGCAGAATTTGATTTCATGCTCTCAAGTATAATGGAAGAGGTCAGTATACCTGTAACTTGGCAAGTTCTTGGCAGTATACAGTTGGCAATATGTCAGGTCTAGTGCTTAAAGCCTGGCCAAGCTGTAATCACAAATAAATTCCATCAAATCAAAGGACTTCCCAGATATTATATTTGAATCTAAAATAACAAAATCGCCTACCCTTACTGATTCAAAATGGTGTCAATAAGATGATTTAATTAGTCAAAGTATGCAGCATAACAAAAATTTTTTTAATGAAATGGAAGTTTGTGCATACATCACCTTTGGAGAAAAAAATTGCAATGAAATAATTTTGACTATCAGAACATGATACTTCCTCCAACTTCCCATAGTCAACTTTATCAGGAACCTTAGCACCAAAAGACTCACTCACCACTCATTTGAGGCTTAAGTAAAAAAACCTTATGTAGTTATGTTTCAAGCACCAACAGTATTTTGGTAAAATGGCTCCTTGCTTTTTGTAGAATGTAGAGAGCAAACACTAAGAACTCAGGTATTTTAGTTATATTTGAGGGATGGGTTTTAAGTGGAGCTAAGCCACTTTGTGTTTATCTTTCATCCGTTTAGTGAAATTTTCAACTGTCTTTGTGTACAGATGTAGGCATAAAGCCAAACAATATGAAAGTACTGCATCCATTAACTTTGCCAATTGCCATTTCACTATTAAGCCCCATTAATGCTGTCCACATTTACAGTGCAGTCTGTATTCAAACTGATAGTTCAACCCAGCAAATTAACTAAGTTATTGTCCTCTTTAAAGTAATGCCGTGAATGAGGAACACAGATATGATATATTAGAAACAGTGACAATAAACTGTAAGTAGCCTAAAGAAACTTGCCTTAATGTAGAAAGGACCCAATCGTATTAGAGTCTCGCGAAACTGCAAAAAATTGTATAGGAATCACTGTTCATTCCAGTCAGTCACTTTTCTTCCCCAACAAATTTAAACCAATGAATTCATAAACTGTTGCTAGGGGAAAAGTCAATGGAATATACAACTGAAAAAGCAAATAAAAAGAAATCATTTTCCACATCCAAAATCCAAAATATAAGCAAATATATCAGTCGTCTTGGTAATGCATGTCAATATAATGCTTAGATTTTAAAGAGCAGTGGACAGCACAATATCAATTGAGTCTTACTGGGTCTTAAGTCTTCATATCTGACCACAAAATCACAAAAATGCCTCTACATGTTTAGACAGTTGACAAATAAACCACAAATGTGAAACGGTGGAAAACTGTCTCCTGGAAGTAGTTATATAGGAAGACATATCACAAAACAAGAGCAAGTATGCATACATACACTCTGGTAGTATGCCATTTGTCTCAGCTAAATGTTACTATCCTCATTTTATCAAAAAATACTTTTGATTCGGATATAGATGCCATAATCCAAAGTCATAAATAAAATCTCCATCATTTCATTATATTTTATGCTTGCTTCAAATCTGCTCAAATACATGCTAAGTAAAAATTTAAAGTGCAATCCGTTATAATACAACGAATTAAACAGGAGCAAAATTGTTGAACCATTCTTTCTTTTTTCTTTTTCTTTTTTTAAGTTTTAAGGGAGATCTGCATAGGCTTTGATTTTGAAAACAGAGGGAGGTTCAGGTGAAATCAAGAAAATACAACAAAGGTAGAAGCAATTTATTTTTAAACTATATCTCTGAGTGGTTTGATCTACATGTATAACCGAGAGTTAAGGGAACAATTTGAGCTTCAAAAGTTTCGATGAGAAAAATGAATTACCTTAATTGCACGTTTCTGTATGTCTTGAAGGAAGAGCTGCCAAAATGTTAGCCTGAACACATGAAATGAAATAACTGCTGCCCTGTACAAAGCCAAAAATGGGCCAAACCGGTAGATAGTGGAGAAACTTTTGGAGCCATAAGCTCCAAGTGCTTGCCCAAATTCACTTTCAAGGGATTCCTTCCTGTGCTTTGCATACTCAGAAGATGGCTTTTCACCATGCACACTGGTGAAGCTAGTTGAATATCTGCACCAATATCCCCAAGCTCAGGTGCAACAACCATGGAAGAACACACCAAAAAACATAAATTTAAAATCATAATACATTAGGGACAAACGAATTTTGCACTATTCCAAGACAAGGTAGCAATCCACTCACAACTTTTGATGCAACAAGCATGATGGCAACCAGCCAAAATCTGGTCTCTTGCCAACCTCCAAGTGTTTCAGATGTCCCAGTGGTATGCATTTGTGTAAGTTAATTTCAGTGGCACACTTGTGCTGTAAACCTATACAAGAAAGGTACCTCTGTAATGAGACATCAGCCCTGGTCCAAAGTTCAGTTCAGGAAAACAATAGCTACGTAGGAGCTAAAGCCACAATGAGGCATTTCTGCTAAGAGAAAAAAATGCACATAGAACGTAGACTTCAACTTAATTTGGAAGTAGCGACGAACTTTGATTCGTCAATTTGCTTGACTTCAAAACAATTAACAAACATAACATCAAATACTCTGCTACTATACGTCATCCAATTCCAGCTAATTTATTGTACCACTTCAATCTAACATAATAACTTAAAAATACCACTTCCCCTGTCAATTGGCACACAAGTATGATTAATCTTGAATTTGTCCATTAAAACATCTCCCAGAATCGCATAAGTAGGCATTTGCAGAATAACAACGCAACCAAAGTCTAGGTTATAAAATGTAGCGATCACTGATTTGGGGGGCGACGGGATTTCAACAATCAATTACGTAATGAAATCAAACATAACCTAATAATCAGCTACATTTCCACGTAACAATGCAAGGTAAAACATGAAAAATCCGGAACAAGCAAATCATGATTAAATTCGTAGACAATGAAGCTACAAGAGTTAAGAGAAGATTTAAAGGTAAAATACGTGTGGATAGAACCAAGGCACCGCGGTGACGGTAGACACTAAATAGTCGCAAAGGCGAAGGCATTCCTCATTGACTAATAACGAAATCTTGGACGGAAGTTCAGTGGAGCAGATTTCTGTGAAGCAACGCATGGAAGAAGTGTGAACACAAACTGTTTGAAACAAAGCGTGACAGAACCCAGTGAAGAAACAGCAATAGGAAACCTACACGGCCTGACATTGAAGAGAAGAGAGATTGGAAGAGGTGCTTGCGTTTGCGTAGTTATAGCTCGAAACCACACAAAAGTGACACGTCCTGTATTATTTGATTGGCACTTGGAAGCATTTGGTGAAACGAACCGCCCTGGATATGAAGTTGAATATCGAGGATTGATTTTGAGATTTTCTTCAAGCAAGCCGATTGGGGCTTTTGTCAATGGTAATTACAATTACAGGTCTAATTCAATTATGCATTTCTTATTTTTTATCTATCGCTTTATATTTATTAAAAAAATGTTTTCTTAATAAAAGAAAGTTGTAGTGCTTTATTCATACACTATCAACATTCAAACAATCCTTCTTTAATATCTTTGGACATTGTTGTTTTATAGATTACAGCCATCATTTATGCACTATTGTAATTTTGGTCATTGTTTCTCTTCTCTTCTTGCAATGTGAAATTTTCTTTTCTGTTGTTTTTGTGGTAAGGAAGGCTTGACTGCAATATGAGAAAACTTTCTCTTTAGAAATCATTAATGAATTTTATTTACATTTGGAATGGATTGTGGAGTTAGTATTTTATTTCTTCTTGAACAAACTTATTTGGAAAGTGAGGAAGTTATGTCTCACTTTTTTCTATGGAGAATTTGAACTATTATTCTTGTTGCAATTCTCCACATTCTACCTTCAAGAGTACTAAAAATGGTTCTTGTATAGAGGAGTTGCCCGTGGCCTTAATAGTTGTTGGGATTGTGATATTTTCATTAATAATACTCTCTATTTGCTTATTACTCTCCCATTAATTTATATTTTTGCTATGGGCAAATTAACAAACCTTGCAATCATTTAGATTGTAAATGGTGGAGCCAAGTGTTTAAAGGTATGAATTCATCAACCCCATCTTCATTATTTGGTATTTGGTATTGCAATCTCACCATCAATTTTTCTGCATATACTATTGGGGTTCAATCTCCTACTAACATAGGATATTTTATATTTTGTTTTCTTTGTATTTTCATGGCAAAAAAGATGACTAAATTTTGTCTCTACTAAGCATTATAATATGCAAAGTATTAGGCATGTACCTCAAGATTAAAAACTAATTTCAGTGTAAATGCAACGTACATAATAAGAATATGATACTAGTTTTTGCTAATTATGATGCTTATTAATTTTTTTTTAAATTATTATGATTTTTATTATTACTAATTGAGTGAGATTATAATTTAATTTTTATATAATCTATAAACAAATAAAATTATTTATTTGGATCAGATTATAATCAACTTTTAATCTAAAACAAACAGCCCTAAGCTTACAATCACTACATGAAGCAAACTTTTGTTATGATATTATAAAATTTTTAACATATATATATTTCAATGTATTGCAGTTTAAAAAAAAAATAAGATAAATTATTCTTACGTAATATGTGTATAATTTTTTTCATATTTTTTAAAATTAAAAATAGAATTTACAGCGCCAATCCAAAGTTGCTAGCTTTTTTTGGCCAAAATCCTATTTTGGTCCCCCAGTTATGCTCCTTGTTCCAAATAGGTCCCCCTGTTATTTTTTGTTCCATATTGGTCCCCCAGTTATGCAAAACTTGAAAAAGTTGGTCCCTCTAACGTTTTCCATCCATTTTTCCGTTAAAAAAAGAGGAAAAATAAACTTTC
>QANZ01050193.1:113455-133058 GCA_003254925.1 Chamaecrista fasciculata | reverse complement strand
AGAGAGAGAGAGAGAGAGAGAGAGAGAGAGAGAGAGAGAGAGAGAGAGAGAGAGAGAGAGAGAGAGAGAGAGAGAGAGAGAATCAGAGAGAGAGAGAATCAGAGAGAGAGAGGGGGAATCAGAGAGAGAGATTTATTTTGTATTTTTGGGTAAATTCACTTAAAATCTTAATTTACTTCATTTTCTTATGTTCTGATCCTATTATAAAAAGAAAAGGACCTTAATATAAGAAAATAAAACTTTTGGGGATGAAAGTTTATTTTTCCTCTATTTTTAACGGAAAAATGGATGGAAAACGTTAGAGGGACCAACTTTTTCAAGTTTTGCATAACTGGGGGACCAATATGGAACAAAAAATAACAGGGGGACCTATTTGGAACAAGGAGCATAACTGGGGGACCAAAATAGGACTTTGGCCTTTTTTTTTTTTTGGCCTGAAAAGTTGCTAGTTCACTTACTGTAATAAATGAAACTACTTGATAAGAAGAAGTAAAAATTGAATTGCAAATTTTTGTGTTCGAGTTTCATCAGTAAGGCCACGATAATTATTGTGTTTTGTTTTGCCGCCCATTTAAGACGGAATCTACTTCAGAAAATATCACAAATCCATCGGTAAACAAAAATGTTCATCAGCAAGGGTTTTTCACTTTGTGATTTTCATGCTGAGTGAGAACTGAGAAAATTCAACTTTGTGATTTCTGGTGTTTTTATTGTTTGTGACTCTTACCGATCTCTCTCAACAATGGCGAAAGATCAAAACACGTCGTTGCGGCCATGGTTCCTCGATCTAGTGCCTTTGTTGGTTGTACTCTTAATTGCAGCTCATGTCTTCGCCTTGGTACTCTCTAGCTCCCCGATCTTCTTCCTTATACTTGTTTTTTTTTGTATTGCCAGAAATTCCTGATCTGTATCTACTCTTGTGACGTTTAGGTATACTGGATTTACAGATTGGCGACTGAGAAACAGCCGCAGAGGAGAAAGGCTCACTGAGGAACTGCTTGATCTATTGATTTTAAACGACGAAGGTTGGTGAACCCTAATTGATCTTCTGAGAAATTATAGTCCGTTATTGAGTTACGATACTCATTACATTGTCCATAGACGGTGAAATTACCCGTGATTTTACAGTAATTGTTAAGTTTGAATTTTTTTTTTCCTTCCAGTGTTAAGTTTGAACTTAGCGGAAAGGACTAGTTTAAAATTTAACATGGTTAGTGATGAGTTTATGGATTGCTTATCTTATGATTAAGACGGCTCACATTTTAGGGTTGTTGATTTGATGTTTATTCATAATTTAGTTATCTGATGGTTGTGTGCATGGTGTTTTACCAGATTTTAACTAATGTAATAATCTGTAAAGGTTTATTTCCTTTCCCCTCATAATTCAACTAATGTGATTTAGTAATTGCCAATTGAATAGGATATTGCGTGGAAGTACCTAAAACGATCTTTTCTTATCTCTGTAAGGAATTGATTATTTTGACATCTGTTTCGAATGTTCCATTGTCCACTAATGTCCCATATGGTTTATGTTAGCATGAGGACTTAATGATGTAGCTGTAAATTTGTTGAGATTGTAGCCCTTCACTCTCAGATATGTTATTTTAGGTGTCAGGCGCAAATATGAATGATGAATGTGTATATATGAAGAGATATAAAACATTTATGAGTAAATAGGAAGTCTCAAATTAATGGCTAGGATAACACATAAATTAGAGCAAGTCTGATATATGATTTGATGTTTTTCAATACTCTTTAAGATCGATTTAACTCTGGATATTGATCAAGATTGGATGCTTCCACTCAATTAAGCTAGTGACTATTTTGCGAGAGGAAGTCATCTTGAAGGGAAAAATACTTAGGCTGCATCTGAGTTCATACTTCATACCTTATAGGTTTGTGTTGATGCATCAAATTCAGAAAGATATCAGACTCTGAAGATTGTCTGTAAGCTGGAACTAAGAATTCAAAGGTGGCAGTGGGACACATTTATGATCCAGGGTTGCCTCATCATGTTGTTCAACAAAATAGGGGTAGCAAGATTGTGATATGGCGTTTCAAATGTACACTAATTTGTAGAAATGAACTGTGCCATTTTTGTAGATGTTTTTAAAGTGAATTTGATTGATATTTTGTATGATCTGGGTTTTCTGACTTTTGCCATGTCTTGTGTACCTTGAGCTGCTCACAATTAACAGGAAACATGATGGTATAATGTCTTGACTTAATTATTGATATCAGATGTCATGTTACTTGCTTGGGGTTTGTTCTTTTAGCTGATGTTCTGTAGAAATGGAAGAAAATAGGTTTGAAGATATTGACATGTGACCAATGTTGGTCTTGCAGTCTGATTCGGTTGATAATGTAGTGCAAATATCTCCATAATAAGGTCTTCTAATGCATCATTTGAGCTTTTGATGTTGTTCTTTTGTAATTGTTAAAGGATATACTTTAACAATCATTGCTTCTATAGTTTACATAAGGGCATAGAATGTCTGAATGTGTGCCATTGGATGTTTCTTAGGTCGTATTAAATGTAGTTAAGTTAACTCCTATGTAGTTAACTTCAAACGTTGCCTAAAGTCTGTATTATGTATATGCTGTTACTTTCTGTTTGGGTTAGTGTGGAACTGGCATCCATTTCTTGGAAAATTAAGTAATAATAAACTTGTTTTTTAGTTGTCAAAAAACAACTACTACAAGGAAAAAAATTGCTAGTGTAGCATACGTTTTCTTCCGTATTCCAAACTCCAAAGGAAGCCGTAAGCCCTTCATTGAATAAAAAACTAGAAAATTAAAAATTAATGTGTAAATCCTATAGTAATCTAGCTTACCGACTGGATTTTATTTAGCTAAATCATTGTTTATCTGTAAGGAAGGAAATTTTGCACAGACTGCCGTGTGAAATTGGCGTTGCTGATTCAGAATTGTGGAATGGGTCATCTCCTCCAGGCCTTCCAAGGTTGCGGCAATGTACAGAACTGGTGTTTTGGTGACGGCTAAAACCTGATGTCCAGTGTGTCTCAGATGTAATTTGGACGTGAGTTTGGTTTTCATGTGTTTTCTTCAGTGATTTGTCTGTTTGCTGTTAAGTTGCTCTTGCTAGCTTATGTACTTAAAGTCTTGGACAAGCTTTGGGGAAAGAGAAATTCTATCAATGGATAATTTTGTTTAAAGAATTACAAGAGTGACATATCTGTTTGTCCAGCAAGATGATCCTGGAAGCCAATGAGGCTCTAATTACTTGAATATCAGTCTCATATACGTGGTCTGAATGGACAAGGTTTGCCTCAACAGGTATCTTACCTCAAGAAATAATCAATGTATAAGCTGCAAGGGATCAGTTGTCATCCCTCTAAACAAAAGGTGTCTGTCTCATGAATAATGAATCCAAACAAAATTGAGGCATTGATTTTGGGGGTTCATTATCCTCTCTGTCTAATATCGTCTTTGGGTTGTTCTATGAGCCCACACACTGAGTTACTGAGTTTCCGTTCCAAATAGCTGGAGCAGCAAATAAACAAATGGTTAAATTCTTCAGCAAATGAATAAGCTGAGCTAAAAGGCAAAAGTATGCAACTACTCAGCAATCAGCACCTATGAGCTGTTCCATCATGTGCATCGCTGATATACAAAAGCGACGTTGCCTTGGAAGTGGACGATGAGTTGGTGTCCACGTGCCAGTGACTTTCTTTAAGGAGGGGAAAAAAAAGAACTTAACAGATAAGTACAAGAGTAAACCAATATGTTTGTTTTTAAATTATATAGGTGTTGTCATTTTAATTCTTGATTATTTGAAATACGTGATTTTAGAGACAATCAATTATTTGAAAAAGATTAAGAACAACGGTGATAGTTAGTGATCAATATAGTGCATTTGTAGTTTTATAGATGTTGGGTGTATTTGGTTTAACAATATAAATTCATTACAATTTCATTATCTTCATTTTCATTACATAACTTAAGCTACAATGCTATATAGATGTTTGTTTTCCAATTATAAAGTCATTACAAAAATATCACTTCATTACAAACTCATTTCATTACATATTTCATATCCAATTACTAACATACCCCTACTCAAATACCTATAATTACCTATACTCTAATATAAATATAAAAAAACTATTTAGCAAAATAGTAATTTTCAATACCCTCATTTATTACACTTACAACTTTCTCTCTCCACTCATCATTTTTTCTTTTTTCTTCCTCTTTTTCTTATTCACCCCCTCTCTCTCTCACATATATATTTTATAATTATAATATATATATATATATACATTTCGGCCAAATAAATATATATATATATACATATTATAATAATATAATGTGTATATATATTAAAATATATATATATATATATGCCACACACTCACGTATTCATATATATAATATAATAATATATAAATATTTTTTATTTTATAAATATATTATATTATACTATATATAATTTATAATTTATATTAATTTAAAATAAAATAATTCAACTCATGTTATTTACATTTTAGTCCATGATATAAAATATATAATTCAGACGCCAAAAATATACATTTTGGTCTCTCCTCCAGTATATATATGGGTATACGAGAGAGGCGGATAGTGGAAGAAGAGTGGATGGTGCGATGTGCTCATGCGTGAAGATCAACGGTCATATTATTACTCGCAAAAAGACAAACCGTTTTGATTAATATATAATTTTTGGTCCCACATTTTTTTCGTGGATAACATTTTGGTCCTTCAATTTATTTTTTGGAGGAAAGTTTGCAATATAGAAACCCAATCGTTGATGAATGCAATTTTTTACGGGTCAAGAGATATATTTCACTTTCGTAAGGACCGATTCGTTCAATTTATATAAAATCATAGATCAAATGGTAGGTTTTTAAACATTTTCATGTTATTTACATTTTGGTCCTTTCATTTCATTACGAGACAATTTCATTACCATTTCATTTCATAACCACCACAACCAAAAAGTCAAAATATTATTTTTTTATTTCTATCTATTTCCATTATCAATTATCAATTCTACCCCTATACAATTTAAAAAAACCCATATATTTATTTCAACCAACCACAATCATTACATACCCTTTTTCATAATTTCACATCCTATTTTTTTCATTACCTCTAAAACTAATTCAAACACCATTTTCATTACATAATTTTTTCATTACCATTTCGTTACATAAAATCATCATTTCATTGCCTACTTCTAATCCAAACACACCCGTTGTCTTTTGGAGTCGTGATGGGGTGGATACAAAGATTTAACTAGACGACTTATGGCGTCCTTGAAACATTTCTTGAGCTTATTATCTTGACGTGTCCATATCTTCATTTTGTCTTTGTGTGTCCGTATCGTCAAAAAAGAGATTCATATGGACCGAAAAAGAAAAAGAGATTCATAGGACCCAACACAGCGTTATTTCTGCTGTTTCTATTGAGGGTTGGACAAAAGAACATCGATGAATAAGATTTAGCTCATTGGCTTATTTAGTCATCTTTTGCCTATGATAATTATATAATTTGGTTTCGATTCTTGACATTTTGTGGGTTATTTGTGAGTACTTTTATAAGTGTTTATTGAACCTGACACTTGTCCTGACTTTGAATTGGTGTGTCATCCCCTCACCTAAATTTTCTTTCATGAAGAAAGACAAAACTTCCTATTAAACTTGCCTTAGCAGATTTGATTACCTCAGCATCTTTATCTTCACTTTCAAAGTTCTCGTTTCCTCTCTTCACTAGTGCCATTTGGTGTATGCAAGTTGGTGCCAGTAATTAGTTTTACATCTAGTGTTGGAATATTGATCTTGCATTATTCTATTCACAGCCGGCTTTGATTATTCCTATGGGTTTTGGTTTATCTAGAAAAATAAAAAGGTTGCGTGATTAATTATCATACAAAATAACTATAATAAAGCTCTTTAGCAAGATGGAGATACAATATATTAGGTATCATTATCTATATCTATATCTATACTATATTATATACTTGAGGGGCCTTTTGGTAGTCGGTCATTTAAAATTATAGTAAAAAATAAATTATTTTATACATAATACATGAAAATAAAAATTAAAGAAAATAAAACCAAACCCACATTCCCCCACCCCCACATCCCCGTCTCTAATATCTCTTTCATCTCATGCTAACGTAATCAATTTAAACTATTAGAAATTATTATTTGAAATTATTATTAAATTAATTCAAAAGTTATAATCATTTTATAATATACAAAGCCCCTAGTAATTTATATCATCAAGCGTCCATCCCGCCCCTACCAACAAATCTGTATAGTCTTTTTTAAACAAAAGATAGAGATACTGATAAATGCAGATAATCAATAATATTGGATTGATAACTAAGTAACAATTTATTTCATATTTTAGAGGCTGTACCCAACCTAGCATATAAACTTCAATTTCGAATTCTTTCTTCTCATGTCCCACCAAATAAGGAAATTAATATATCTACCATTAATTTATTCAGTGTACCCGTTGTTGCTTTATCATTTCTTTTCCATACTTGAACGTAACAAAAGTACGTTGAATAAATATTATTGAGACAGTTTATTCGTACAAACATAATATATTTTAAGTTGAATAAATTGATTTAAAATAAAAAAATTTACAAAAGTCAATTTGTAAAGCGATATAATCAGGATCTTGCCAGCGCGTTTCAGTGATCAGTTGTGCAAATATAAGCTGGCTCGAATTTCTCAATCAGTCATCAGTATTCATCAGTGCTAAATAATAATTGAGGAGACTCGTGAGAGCCTTTTATTTCTATTTTTTTAAGTATTTTTCGACCCATAGATTAAAGATTAATTCGCTGCAAATATGAGTTTTATTGAAGGGTCTGTCGTTAGTATAGTGCAAAAAACTGGACTCGATCCGGTGAAAGATTCGGGTCACTGGTTCAATGATTTAAACGTTGGGTTACTGATTCAATCGGTTGAACCGGTTTACTTAAAAAATATATTTTCAAATATACATATTCATCAAATACACATTAAATGACAAAAAAAAATCAAATACACATTAATATCTTACAATAATTTAAATATAAAGTAAAAATTAAACACTTTGGTACCCTTTGGAGCTATTTTATAATTTTAATTATAATAAATTTTGTAAAAATTACAAACCCCAATTTTTTTTTAAAGTTTTCATTTTAGTCCCTAGATAATATGTATCTAGGGACCAATTTGTAATTTTTTGAAAATTATTTGGGGGTCAAAATGTAATTTTTGAAAAGAACCGGTGGCTGGCTCAAATACAGAACGGTATTTTGCTTATTCCAGAACTGGCTCAATTGATTACTGCATACACAACACGAGATTTGAATCACCAAACTTGCTTAAACGACCTAGTGAGACCAACCAAACTTAATTAAAATCATTTATTTATTTATTCTAATTCATTGTCTTTTTAATAATAAATGATTAATGATAATAATAATTATGATTAACCAAAAAGGAAAGAAAGAAAGAATAAAGGGCCATTTTTTGCAGTTTGCCTTGAAAGGCGAGGATAGGATTACCTCAAATTCTGCTTTCAATTTCATCCTTTTTGGTTCATAAAAAGTTGTTTGATTCACACTCCCACATGCTCTCTCGATCTTAAAAGAGAGAGAGTCGTGTGAGGAGAAAAGAAGAGTGGAATACGCGTTCGCTGGAAGATCATATTAACGAAATCATCGATTGCCGGAGCTCCGTCCGTTAAATATATAGCCGCCATGGCCGGCGAATCTCCCTCTCCGGCCGACTGGATCTCCGAGGCAATCAACGGCGGATCCCTACGCCACGTCGACCTTCACGACGGCACCAACGGATGGGCCTCGCCGCCCGGCGACGTTTTCTATCTTCGTTCTCAACATTACTTCACAAAACGACAAAAGGCTCCCGCCGGCGACTACTTGCTCCGTCCGGCAGGCATGGATTGGCTCAGATCCGGCGGAAAACTCGAGAATGTGCTCGCGCGTCCCGACAATCGCGTCTCGCAGGCGCTCAAAAAGGCTCAAGACGAAGGCAGATCGTTGAAGAGCTTTATCTTCGCCGTCAATCTTCAGGTTCCTGGCAAGGATTTCCACAGCGCGGTGTTTTACTTCGCGACGGACGATCCGGTTCCGGCCGGTTCGCTTCTTTACCGGTTCATCAACGGCGACGATGCCTTCAGAGACCAGAGATTCAAATTGGTGAACCGGATCGTGAAAGGACCGTGGGTTGTGAAGAAAACCGTCGGAAATTATAGCGCCTGCTTGTTAGGTAAGGCCTTAACGTGTAATTACCATAGAGGACCGAACTATTTGGAGATTGACATTGATATCGGAAGCTCAGCGATTGCGAACGCAATTCTGCATCTAGCATTGGGATGTGTGACGAGCGTGGTCATCGATATGGGCTTCTTGGTGGAATCGCAGACGGAGGATGAGTTGCCGGAGAAATTGATAGGTGCTGTTAGGGTTTGCCAAATGGAGATGTCATCGGCGATGGTCGTCAACGCGCCAAACGCGCCGCCACCGCCGGCGCGTGGGATAGGATTGGCGAAAGTTAACGCTAAACCTGGCGATGAAGACGGAGATTCAGATTCAGAAAATGAAAAAAAGTAGTTAGTGGTAAAATAATTTTTTATTTTTAAATTATCAAAGTATTTAATTATTTGCCATGTTTGAAGAATCTCTGAGTTCTAAATAAAATTTTTCCGTCTTCCTGGTTGGATGATAATATCATCATATCATACAATGCATTAGCCAGAGTTCCTTATTCCATTAATTTTTTTTTTCTCATTAAAATAGTTTTTGATGGAATTAGTTATTAGTGTGCATTCTAAAAAGACAAAAAACAAAAATTGATGAGTTGGTGGTATTAATATCATACATTCGTATATGGAAATCGTCGCATTCACACTGAATCAGACGTCTGGAGACTGTAGTAAGGCTGGAAGGAGATGGCTGAAAATTTATATTTTTATTTTTAAATAATAAGAAATTAAAACTATGATAAACTAAAACTCTTAAAATTATTTTAATTTCTTTTTAATCTTGAAATTTTTACATATCTTCTATCTTCAACCCAAAATATAATTTGTAATTTTGTTTCATTTCTATTGATATTTCTAATCTTAACCGTTAATAGTTAAAATCTATGAAGCATGGACACTGATACGGACACGGGACACGACACGGACACGGACACAGCGACACGCCAAACTCTCAGAATTACACGACACGACACGGCATATATTTATATATATAAATAATTAAATATTCATAATTTTTGATGAAAAATTTAAAAATTACAATTTTTATTAATAATATATATCATTTCTATTATTATTTTCTCTTGTATGTCATGTTAAAATTACAAAAAATTGATTTATATTTTAAAATTTATGTATATGTGTCGTGTCGGTGTCATATGAGTGTCAGACACTGACACGTGTCTGACACGACGACACGTCTTCAAAATGAAGTGTCCATGCTTCATAGGTTAAAATGAATTATTTCTTTTGGTTAAAGTGTATTTTTGGCCCATAACTTTAGCAAAAGTCTCAATTTGGTCTCATAACTTTTTTTTGTTGCAATTTTGGTCTCATAACGTCTGAAAACATTCCATCGTTGGTCCCAAGTTGATTTCTGTCTATTTTCTGTCGTTAAAGATGATCTGACATACTAAGTTGAATGATGACGTGGCAAATATGTGTGAAGTGGATTTAACGGCAGATAATGGATGAAAATCAGCTTGGGACCAATGGTGAGATGTTTTTAAAAGTTATGGGACCAAATTTGCAACAAAAAAAAGTTATGAGACCAAATTGAGACCTTTGCCAAAGTTATGGGACCAAAATTGTAACAAAAAAAGTTATGAAACCAAATTGAGACATTTGTCAAAATTATAGGACCCAAAATACACTTTGGTCATTTCTTTTTCGTATTTGTCATAATAAGTAAATTGATAAGGATAGATAAAAAAAATTTCACACTTAATCACAAATTTATTTCTATCAAAAAGATTTTTCTTTCTCTTTGCTTACTTATTCTAATAAGTATGAAAGAAAAATGGTTAATCTCAACTGTTTAAATTAAAATAGTGGCAAATAAGTTATATTTTGAGGACCAAAACAAAGCAAATGTGAAAGTGAAGATCAAAACAAAACAAAAAAGTTTTAGGACCAACATAAAATTAATCTATAACTTAAGAATCAAAATGAGATTTGCAAATAGAAAGTGCCATTGGGACTTGTATTGTTTTCGCTTTCACCTTATTCACTTCATGCACTACCCCTACATTCACCAATCTTCTCTATCTGTTCTTTTTTCTTTTCCTGTTCTTTTATTAAGATTGAAGTAAAACAAAAAAACTTCAGGCCAAAAAAAAAAAGTAAAACAAAAAACAAAAAGAAAGTATTCTATGGATAAATAAAAGCATGGCCATTTCATATTTTATACTTACAAGAACGGATGTTATTATGTAAGAATAAGATCCCCTATCAAAAGTAAGACAAATGTGTTTAAAGAATAATATTTGAATACTTTAAAGACAGATTTCAAGAGGACTGCAATAACTATGAATTGTAAAAGGAGAAAAGGTTCGGTATAACTGTTAGGGCGGTTGTTGATTCTCCATTAACAAATTACAAATGGCATCAACATGAAATTCTTTTAATATGAATAATCATTATAAAGAAAAAATATATACAAACTTTATAATTATAAAAACTCTGTTAAAAAATATAAAAAAATTATTTACATTTATTTTTGAAAGTTAAGGAAAACTCACCTAAAGAGGCTATTAGTTTTTGAAGTTTATCAAGAAAATTACGGCATCTCTTTTCATTCAATATCTTATATTAACTGTTTACTCAAGTTATTTAAATGTAAAATAAACAGAAATATGTCATAAAGATGACCTTCTTGACATACAAGCTTTTATTTATATAGATATGAAATTCAGGACATAACGAACTTGATATATTCCTTACCTTTTGTGCATTATTTCATAAAACATGAGACATCATATCTCTTTTAGGCAATGGCGAGCAGCGATGATCAAATGAGTAAACCAAATGTTTTGGGAGTATTTTTTTTTTTGGCGAATGAATTGATTCCATGCATTAATCTCAATGATATTATGAGCATACTAATACTTATTCTTCAATCAATCTAGAAAAAAAAAGTTGCTTACTCTTCAATTCTTTTTCCATACGCATGATTGAGATTGTTGTTTATTATTTTCTTTTTGTTTTCTAAGATATCCTCCCATTTGACATGTTAAGGACTAATCATTCGCAGATCTTTGCTCTATTTAAGGATATGTTGCTGGTCAATTGGTTGTCCCATACACAAGGCCGGATTCAAACCTCCGACCTTGCTTAAGCGACCTAGTGAGCTCGACCACTAGACCAACCAAACTTAGTTAGATTGCTCTCTATTATTGTATTCCCCACATACTAGAATTTTTTTTTTTGAAAAAAAACTAAACAATATCTGCCAATTGATGATTAGATATTTTTTCTCATGAGACTTAGAAATTCCTAAAATAAATTATCTTTATCAACAAAACTTGTTTTATATATATATATATATACATATATATATATATTTCGATTCAAACTCAAAACACTATATTTAATAATTTAAAGAATTCAACCCATTAGCTTTCAGCCTCTAGTCTATAAGCCAGCCTTATGTGTTTGGTCTTGGTGTTCTCATTCAACTCTTAGAACAAGCGTGGTTGACAGAATAAATGTCAAGTCAACTTTTTACTTGGGAGTTCAACTTGCAAGTGCATTTATGGGTGATGTTGCAATTAAGAAATGTCAATATCTTGTTCCGTATTGGTGATGGGTGGAGGTTGAAAAGTAACTAAAAATACGTGTTTTGCATGCGTTAGACACATTTACATAGGAGCAATTTAATTTTCGCTGTCATGACTGTCTGTGTTATTGCAACTATCTATGCTTAAGTTGGGTGCAACGAAAATCATTGAGTGGTGGTTACTTCAATTTTCATAACCAAAGTATTATATCCGAGTCTTGGAGACATTCTTGTTGGAAAAACCCACTTCTATTACAAAATTTCTTGACTCATGTAAAGATTAATAGTTTAATACTTATTTTAAAATGAATAGTTGAAAAAATAAAACTATGTTCATACCCAAAAAAATAATGGTGTACATATACTTTTAATATAAAATCCCACAATAGAGAACTCGAGCACTGTAACATGTTTTTTAGTTCCTTTTTTTTTTTATTAATTTCATTTTATACACTTTGAATAAGAAAATATTTATTGACTACAAACACAAGAGTCCATGTAGTGTCAGAAAAACAGACTGCAAGCATAGCCCTTTGATTCACCTGCTATGATTTGGATGCAACAAAATCGGCAACCATAATTCATAGCCATTATTAACTTCATCAGTACAAAATTCGTCACAGGTTGTCATTCACTCATTCAAGGTGTAAAACCAGTAAGTGTAACAAATCCATTCCAGGAAACGTTGCTGAGAAACTGGCAAACTAAGAGAAAACCAGTAAATGAAAAAAACAGAGTCCTCCACTTGCTCTTGTCACATTCTCTTCACCTTCTATGAGTAAGCCAACTTTGGTTTATAGATATATAAAGGATAAGGTGTGAATTTGGTCTTGTAACTTTGCTTCAGTTCCCAAATCAGTCCTATAACTTTTTTTGTCTCGAATTTGGTCCTGTATCTTTGCTCCAGGTCCCAAATCAGTCTTATATCTTTTTTGTCTCAGTTTTGGTCTTGTATGTTTTTAAATTACAGTTTAGTTCTGAAAACTTCAAATCCCTTTCACTTTAGTCCTTGACTATCAAAATGAAAGTGAAAGAGCATCCCTGGAGATTATCAAACCAATCTTGGTCCCTAATCCATGAATTCTTCATGAAATAGAATAAAAATGCAAAAAAAACACAAATTAAAGCAAATGATAGAGGGACCAAAACTGAAAACGCAGAAAATTTAAAACCCACCGAAAAATGCCTCAAACTCGCTGGAAAACGTACGAAAATCGCCAAGAAACTCAAGAACTCATCCAAAAGCCTCAATTCTCACTGAAATCTCACTCAAATAATCGCTCTCATATGCTTTAAAAGGGAATTCTCACTTAGTGAGATTTTAGTGAGAAATGAGTTCTTGAGTTTCTCGATGATTTCCGTAAGTTTTCCGGTGGATTTTAAATTTTTTTGCATTTTCAGTTTTGGTCCCTCTGTTATTTGCTTTTAATTTGTGTTTTTTTATTTTTTGCATTTCTATTCCATTTCATGAAGAATTCATGGATTAAGGACCAAGATGTAAGGCTTAAGAATCTTCAGGGATGCTCTTTCACTTTCATTTTGATAGTCAGGGACTAAAGTGTAAGGGACTTGAAGTTTTCAGGATTAAACTATAATTTAAAATAGACGGAGGACTAACGGTGGGAGGTTTTCAAAACATATGGGACCAAAACTAAGACAAAAAAAGATATAGGACTGATTTGGGAACTTGAGTAAAGTTACTAGACCAAATTCACACTTTGGCCATATATAAATAATCTGTCGGAAAATCCATGCTTCAAAGTGTGTCTCTTAGGAGAGATACAATAGTTTATAAATGTAAAATCAAAGTCTTTGCTTCCATTGTATCTCTATCATAAGCCGGCCAATTAAATTAAAAATAAACTGAAGTGCCCAACAGCGGGTCCCCATGAAAGCTAGAAACAACAAAAAGTGGGTTCCTTTTGGGAGTTGTGGAGGAGTTCTTACTATAAACATTAGTCGATACAAAATGAATAGAAGTGAGACCCAAGAAAGAAGGGAATGTACTTGTGTACATTCATTTTACTCTTGACCATAATCAAATGGAAGGACCTCCTCGGTGACATCAACAACTTCTTCGATTTCGATTTCCTTGGCCTCGTACTCCTCCTCTTCATCACTGGCTTCTCCATCCCTAAGCATCTGCCTCTCCAACTTCTCTTCTTCATGCAATCTCTTCCATTCACTCACCCATTTGTCCCATTCTTCCTTCAACATCCTTCGCTTCTCGCGGTCCTGCTCGCTCAACAGCATCGATACGTCTTGGTCTTCTGCCTCATACTTCTTGCTGTACTTCTTCAAGTTCTTGGCAATCTCTTCCTCTTTCTCGGGACTCAAGAAAGATGGGGGTCTAGGCCGCCACAGGAACTATTGATTGACAGACATTAAACCATGTGAACAATGGATTCTCAGTATATTAATTTAGTGTGCCAATTATACAACAAACCTATTTTACATTAACTCAAGATTGCAAACACCTTCCAAACCAAACGGAGAATTTCTTTTTCTTAAAATCATGATATTATCATCTACTTCTACCAGACCTAGCTCGAGTAAGTCATATTATACTTCAACAATCATGTAATAGAATCAGCATCTATGTAAGAGTAATTCTATGGACAAGAAATCCTAAACTTAGGATGCATCTCTTGGTATCCTTCTTAATTTTTAAGGCTTACCTACTCAATCATATAGATTCGTTGAAAAGTCAATTCTACTAATGAAGAGTTCACTCTTAATCCCAAGAGCATTACCCAACCATAAAATTACAAAAATTATAATCTTAAAGAAGTTTTGAAAAAAACAAAAGAAATAGAAAAAAAAAAAGTTCAAATACAAAACGCATCCTCTTACCACTAACTACAGATGTTAAGCACCAGTATATGCATATATCACAATATACATGAACATCATGGCAAGTGAAAATTAATACTATTGGCATGCATCTTCCATATGACCATCTTTTAACTAACAAAACAGACAGCTAAAAGCTAAATCTTATCTTATCTATCTTATTAATACCTGAAAGAAATGATCCTTGAGAATCCGGTAAAGAAGCTTGCCGTGGAAAGACCATATATTGAAACCATTTTCCATCTCATGAACTGAAGTCACAGAAGTTGCAACATACCTGCAGAAACATACATGTCATTAATAGAAACCAAAGCCAAGTCAAAACAGAAAGTAGAGACTAAAAAGCACAAATTTCTTCCATCACACAGCATTTATTTAAGCTAAATCCACAGATTCATTTAACTTCGTGTTATTTACCTTCCAGTAGGGTCCCATTCAATATCTGTAGCCATGAAATGCTCAGCTGTTGCCATGGTTTCAAGCTCATCCACATTATAAAATTCAAGCTGTCCATTGAAACCCTTTAATCCTGCAAGTATTATGTAACGGCCACCAGGTGACCAGAAAAGAGCATTTGCCTGCTTTCCCTTGAGAGTTGTCAGCTTAGAAACACGGCCAGTATTCTGAGCAGTCCGCATTGAGTAAAAACTAACATCAGGCCTTGGGTTATCACCATGAATAACAGCAAATCTATGGCCTTTAGGCTCCCAGGCAAATGCAATGATCTTGTCATTCTTATTCTCAAGCTCCAAAACTTCAATGGGTATGTCTCGCTCTTTTATACGGAAAAGTTCAAAGCCTGTGTATGTGCTTTTCTTGGTTTTTGTGTATCGATCAACCTTAACAGCTAGGTAATCCCCATTGCTTTGCCAATACATATTGCAATCACTTACACTAAAAAGATTCTTCTGTCTGAGTTCCTCTTTTCCAGGGATTTGAACCAGACTCACCTACAGAATATGCAAAGTACAGGGCATTAATTCATCTATCCCATTCTCAAACCAATGCTTTGACCATGCATAATAAAAAGATAGATCCACTAAATGGACTTACCCTAGCAGGCTGATTTCCACCACCTAATTCAGGAACAAAAAGTGCAAGGATTGGATCAGTTGGCGACCAGCTGAAATCCATTACATTTTCAACCTTTAAGGACTTCTTGTCAATAAGGGAAAATGTCTCCGTCTCATAGATGGAGATCATATTTTTTCCCAGTCTAGCAAAATATTTGTCATCCTTTCCTCCACCCCATCTAGAAAAAAACAACAATACTAATCAATTATGCCAACAACACATAAGAAAAAAAAATGATATGAGGGTCAAAGAAAAACCAAATACCGGAATATGGGCCAAGACACCCCTGCAACACCCCCAGTACCTCCAACAGCAAAATCGTCTGCACTTCCCTTAAAATCTCTCATCACTTTTCCAGTCCTCACATCAAATATATTTATGACAACCCTCTAAATAGTATAAATTAATTAGAAATACACCAAAATATAAATCAAACAATGAAGTAATAAATCCAATAAAGCAAATGCTCACATTTGCATCTCGAGGATTGCTTGGTTCATGGCTGCTATATGTTACTAAATACTTCTCACCAGGTGAAAAATCAATAAGTTTAACCTGCAGTTAATATATTCAATATTAAGTAACAGAACCAATGCCCAGGTAAAGTAATGACACTCAAGCAAAAACTAACCTGGGGATGAGCATAACGCATGAGGCGATTGAATGTCGTTGCACCTCCCCAAACCGCCGCTCCTTGCCTGTGAACTGTCGCTAGGTATGTTCCCAGTGGGGACCATTGCACAAAGCTTTCAGTCCAAAACTGCAAAAGCGAAAATAGTTAAATACTAAGCATCTTATCGACACAAACAAAAAAGGTTAGCATCTTGTGTACAAGCACAAAACACGGAAATTAAGCATGCAAAGATAGCTGATATTGAGAGAATATTTAAGAAATATTCCACTTACTGTACGCTTATAAACAGGATCAGGCTTCAAATGCCTTGCATCATTCCACAACACCTCAGTATCTGTACCAGCACGAATCACAAATTGATCTCGAGCTTTTGAATCAGTCAACCAATGCTGGAGGTTTTCCTGCAACGGTATTTGACCAAACAAAATGGCAAAGCTACATAAGGAGCCATATCAATTTGTTGCAAATGCATCAATAACAGAATGCAATAGAAACCTCATAATCTCCAAAAAAAAAATTAGAGAATAAAAATAATAATGGGAAAATGTTACAGACAGACACACACTCAGAACTGTTTAAATATATTACCCCTGGTGCATATGGTTTAGTTTCCGGTGGAGCCCATTGATCTGGAACTCTCATGAACCTGTCAAAGTCATCAAACATATTCACAGCAAATATATGCGACCGATCCAATTTGTATCCATGTGTCTTCTCTTTAGCAAGTTCAGCTTCCTATATTGCCACATAAAATGAATTAGAAAGAGAAGAGGAAAAAAAAACACTTACTTTGCAGACTGTATGGCATAATGAAACAATCTATGAAAGTTAACACATGCTTTCATGGTAGCACAAGTATGAGTTGATCAACGACAAAAAATTAAAAGTTGCAGCAAAGGTCTAATGCATAATTACATACAACTTAAAATAAATAATATTCAAAAATCAATATTATGACAAGGATTAGGTAGTTCAATTGGGTTGTATATACAATTTCCATTAAACTAATAAAAAATGTATCAAAATCTCCACTCACTTCCATCATCACACCACAAATTGTTCAGACACTTCCACCCTTTAAATAGAGAAAGGAAAGTGAAGGTAGAATATCATATTTTCATTTTAGCATTCCGATTACAAGAAGTATAATTTCTTTAACGTACAATAATATATTTTAAGATGATAATAAGACTGACTCACTCAATTGAGAAATAATTTAGTAGAAAATATGCGCTTGAACAAGTAGTGGTGGAAATGTTGCACCTGAGGGGTATTATACTCAATAAAGCAATAACCCAATGTTTTCTCTGTATCTGGATCAACAGGCATCCACAAACCATTTTCCTTTATCACGCCAATCTGGCTATAGATCTTTCGTATGACACCTTCAAGCTTCTCAAACTTCTCTCGTGGGACTACAGGGAGGTTGTCCACAACTATAATGTTGCCAAATCCAGTTTCAAACTCCTGACTATCCTCTTGGTAAACATCTTCATCGTCACTGCCATTAAAAATAAATAAATAAATACTTATCGAAACAAGCCCCAAGTGATCCAAAGTACGACGACAACGCAAGGCATGCCCTCAAAAGAGTTCCAGATATAGATGAAACCAAAAGAACAAGAATAAAGAGAAAGCCTCGGTCTGCAAGATCATTTTTTTTTTTCGCATAGCAGTTTATGCAGGCCCTACTCAAGGGAACCCCTATTTTCAAGTTGTTGGAATAACATAAAACAAAACACAGACACGCAGCCACCATGTGTAATTCAATTGTATGAGTAAGAGAGAGGCAGAAAATGGAGAAGGCACCTTATAATGCCAAGGTCATCGCCGGGAGGGAGGCGAATAGAGTCGAGATCGACGGTGGAGAGATCGACACCGAGGCGAGACGCCGTGGACTCAATCTCCGTCATGACTGCTACATCCGCCATGGTTGATTACTGCCTACTTGAAGCAGTACAAAGAGTAAAGGAAATCAGCTTCTTCTCTGATAGAACGCACAGCGAAAATCAAGCAAAGAAGAACAGTGTGCACAAACGATGCGAAGTTTCCTTGGGTTTCTGGAGGGGTTTCTTTCTCTCGTGGGAGCTATCAGTATCAGATATGCACCTTCTTTCCCTTTTCTAAAAACAAAATAAAAAATCAAGACACTGTAATCCTAATCTCATTTTGGGTTTCGTTATAGGCGGCGAGTATCAGTAACAAGGCCAAGGCCCATTTAAGGCCTCGGGTCCAAGATTAAGGCCCAATTATGGACAATGTTAATCTTTTTTTTTTGTCCAAAGTGTTGTTTATCTTGTTGCTATCCATAATTCCATATATCAAAAAGCCCCTTGAGGGGTTGTTGGGTGATGCCTTCCATGGCATCTTCGGCGGCGGCACCGATGGCGTTTCCGACAGCAGCTTCGGTCACGGTACCAATGACCCCTATTTTTCTTTTTTATCTTTTTTTTTTTCGGTACAAAAACACAAATTGTAGGGGGTTGCCACGGGGCCATGCATTTGTCTTTTTGTCTTTTGTGGGTGTTTGGAATGGTGAGGAAGAGTTTTTGTAAAAGTTGTCATTTTGTGCCCATTTTTTGGTGATATATTTGAAACCTTTCACTTTTTCCGTGATTATTTCATTCTTGTTGTCTCCCTTCCACTAAGGAAGGTTTTTTTCTTTCTTTCTTTGTTCTTTCTAGTCTCTGTTTTGGATGAACAATTTTCTTTCTAATCTACGTCTTATGAAGAAGGCTTTTGAAGATCTGAGCAAAATGTTTTTCTTCTTCTCTTTGTTTGATTAGGCAGAGTTATTTTTGGGTTAGATTAATTTCTTCAGCCCTTGTGTGTGTTGTTTGGGTGAAATTTTCCTGCCTTGGTGTGGTTTCCCACCTCTGTTTCTGGTTGCATCTCCACCTGGTGTGTTGCCAGGTTAAGCCTTGTAAGTTGGATCTTATTGCGTTCTCTGTTTAGGTCTTGGGAGTTAAAGGCTGATCTATGCATATTATTCTCTTTTTCCTTGGTGGACTCCCTTCCCCCTAATCTATGTTCTTTAATGAGTTTTGTATCTTTTTCATAGCTTGCCATTAATGTCCAAAAAAAAAAACAAAGAAAAGAAAAGAGAGGAAGGATAACATCCAATGATTATAAAAATAAAATAAAATTATAACATCCAAACACATGATTTATTTTTAAAATAAAAGCTCTAATCTTAAAAGTTAAAAAAAAAAAAAAAA